>LPNX010633136.1:0-109181 GCA_001517045.1 Pseudotsuga menziesii
CCCCGTTGAGCTTTCCAATCTTCAGCTTGAATTGTTATAGCACGTCCTCAACAACAAGTAAACAATACAAGCATACTATATTTCATGGTGTTAGATCTAAACAGCTGAGATGATGGAATCAGTTACTTATCCCTCCTGCTAAACTCTTAAATAGAGGAGGCTGGCCACCGAGAAGGGGCGGATTATTTTGGAGCGCAGAGTATCGTTTCTCTGTTATGAGAAGCTTACTGTGCTGTAGAAGTCGACATTCTCTATTATATTTTAGCTTTCTTTATCTTTGAATGCTGATTGTAATTTCGAGAGAAAGGTCTTAAAGATTTTGTACAGCATTCTGTTTATAGTTGCTGAAGTTGTTTCCAGAACCATTTTGTACCATTTTAAAAAGATTAATTGGATTGGTACCCATTGGAGAGGGACCCGAAGACGTAGCCCAGTGGAGGGGGTGAACTCCGTTATCAACTTCTATTTGTGACGCTCTGATTCTGTGCTTCTTTATATCTGTTTATTAGTTTGTTTTCCATCTGTTTTCAGTATTTAATTTTTGTTAATGTTGTTCCATTAATTAACCTGCTGAACGCATTCTTTTAACACAAACTTTTAATACACACAAGTTGAGGTCCGACGGATCATGTTATGGTATCAGAGCTGGTTGACTGCTTGTGCAAGTTTGTGAATGCTTTCCAGATCCAGGTTAAAGCGTGGTGAAGGAGAATTAGTTGAAGAAGATCCTAAGATTGTCTCAAGGAGAACATTCTCAAGAACCATGTCTTCTCCACGAGGGGAATAAGAAGGACATATAGAACGGGAAAAACCTGTTATTTCTGAATCTGAGTTTTTAGAGGCTTTTATGAGCATGAAAGCCATGATGGAAATTCTACTCGATGAGCGAGTAGAAAGGAAGAAGAAAGAAGAAGGGTCTTCATCCAAAGATGCAGAAGTGAAGAAGGAAGAAAAGGGTAAAGGAGTAGGAGGTGATGGTGATCCTCTTGATACTACTCAAACTTTCTCTTCTTCTCATGCTTCTCATTCGCATAATGCTAATGCAAATTCTAATATGCCTTATTTCAAATTGGATGTTAAGTTTGAGTTACCAATTTATAATGGAGATTTAGATGCCGAAAAGTTAGACAATTGGATCAAGCAACTTGAAGTATATTGCAGGGTGCAGGCATTAATGATGACCCTTCTAGGATTCAGTTGGCCACTTTGAGAATGAGTGGAATGGCTCTTACTTGGTGGGAGAGCAAGATTCAGCAAGATCTTCGAAAGAATGGTAAAATTATTTCAGTTTGGAATGAATTCATTGAAGTATTAAGGAAGCAATTTTATCCTTTAGGTCATATGCAGCAATTAATAATGAGCTAGAAAACTTTTAGACAAGCTAAAGGACAAAGCATTCAGGAATATACTCATGAATTTAGAAAGAGGGCTATTGCATTGAATGTTGCATTGGATATGCAAGAAACTCTTCTTAAGTATATTGGTGGCATGCATCCTTATTTGCAACATACTTTGTTGATGTTTAACCCCAGTAACTTGGATGATGTATGTGTTCAAGCTACACATTTAGAAGCTAGGGGTAAGCATGATAATGATTCGTTTATGAAGGAGTCATCTAAATTTGACAACAAAGATAAAAGCAAAGATAAGGGAAAGAAAATAGCTATCATTACAAAAGAGGGTGAGAGACCCACATGCTCGCATTGTCAGAAAGGGCATGATGTTTCAAAGTGTTGGAAACTTCACTCGGAGTTAAGGCCAAAGAAGTATGGAGGAAATAAAAACAAAGATAAGGATAATCAAGCAGCTACTGCAGCAATAATTCAAGACTTGGGATCTGATTCAGGTGATGAGACTAAGATCACAGCAATAGGGATCCGAGGTAAAGATAAAGGTATATCTCTTTCCATTGATGCAAGTTCAAGTTCTAATTCATGTGCAAGTACAAGTACAAATCTGCTATCTACTTCTATGCAAAGTGATAAAAGAAGAAGTGAACTGTTTCGTGTTCGTGTCATTACAAATCATACAAAGGTTGATACATTGTTTGATAGTGGTTCTCAAGTGAATTTGATATCAGAAGAAGTGGTTAAGAAATTGCATTTAGTTACTATGCCTCATGAAAAAACCTATCCTCTTGGTTGGGTTACTAATGATACACAATTGCAAGTTACAAAGAAATGTGTTTTGAAATTTGCAATCACTGAAAAGTTTATGGATGAGGTAGAACTAGATGTAGTACCACTTGACATTTGTGGAATTGTACTTGGGAGTCCATATTTGTATGACCGAAAAGTAGTCTTTTATAGAGAGCAGAACAAATATCATCTCTTTAAAGGTGGTGTGGAATACATTGTTCGTGCACATCGTATGAAAACAAATCTAGCATTTGTCACTACAAGTCAAATGAAAATGATAGTGAATGCTAGTAGGAAGTTTGCATTAATGGCTGTTAAATGTGAATCATTGGAAAGTGGTCATCTGGAAAATGGAATTAAATTAATTAAAAGTGTTCCCGAGTATGGTGCCTTGTTACAGGAACCTGAAATAATATCACTTACCAGAGATGTACAACATGAAGTGCAATTGCAGCAAAGCATGCCTTTCCCAAATTTTGGCATGAATCTGATGATTATTCAAAAGACTGTTTATGATTATGTAAGGAATTTGGTGGGATTGTACACACCTATTCATGCCTCATCTCGTCCTTGTAAATATGTTGTAAGGGACTTTGATGGTAGACTACCAATTAGTTGGTGCTTTTAGTCTATTGGGGTTCATGTTGGGCTTCCTATGCCTATTGTACATGTTCAGCATTTCCGAATGTTGGGGCAATTTTGGTCAGTTTTATGGAGTCTTAGGGACACTAATTTTGAGAGAAGCACAATGTATCATTCACATATTATTGGGAAAACATGGGTAGTCAGTAGAACACTCATTCAATTTCTTCAGACTTATTGGGATAAACATCCTAAGGATTGGGATGAACAGTTGCAGCACATGCAGTGCATTAAGTCTCCTTTTGAGGCTTGTTTTTGTTATCTGTTGAGGTCACATGTGGACTTTTATTTTGGCACAAAAGATGTTAGAGTTGGACATCATGATGCAAAGAAAGCAGTGCAGCAGATAGTGCAAGAACAACAGGAGACGAGCCAGGCAATTTGCAAAGCCAGACATGAAAACCATCATCCTTTTGAAGTTGAAAAGCAAGTTTGGTTGCAGATCACCAAGGAAAGATGGAAAGGATGTATGGAGATTGGAAAGGTGAGGAAGCTGTATCCTCACTTACTTGCATAATAATTCAGGCTTTTGGTGGTCCAAAAGCTCTCCAATGGGGAGGAATGATCCAGAGGATTATTCATCTTTAATTTACACTGATCCAATATGGTACAATAGTTATTAATCTATGGTTCAAAGAACATAACACATGTATGTTCCACACATATGCTAAACATAGCTGCGACAGACTTATCACTTGCTATGATAGACTTAGCTGCGACAGACTTAGCTGCGACAGACTTAGTTGCGATAGACTTAGCTGTGACAGACTTATCACTTGCTATGATAGACTTAGCTGCGACAGACTTAGCTGTGACATACTTATCGCACTTGCTGCGACATCGCGGAGTTAGTGGTGACATCAAACGGTTACGTTACGTGTGACGCTATGGTATGGTGCAACATATGTGCGTAACGGTCATTGCAACGTGTTGTGAGTCAACATATGTGTGTGGAGTTGGTTGCAACGTTTCAGGAATATGGAACGTCATGGCACCATAACGCTTGGGCAACGATTTGGCCGAATTGCATGGTTCAGTTTTAGCATATGATTGTAACGTTGATAGAAAAAAAAAACAGCTAAGATGATGGAATCAGTTACTTATCCCTCCCGCTAAACTCTTAAATAGAGGAGGCTGGCCACCGAGAAGGGGCGGATTATTTTGGAGCGCAGAGTATTGTTTCTCTATTTTGAGAAGCTTAGAGATCATTTTTTTGCTGCAAAGTGTCCAGATGTTGTGCTGTAGAAGTCGACATTCTCTGTTATATTTTAACTTTCTTTATCTTTGAATGTTGATTGTAATTTCGAGAGAAAGGTCTTAAAGATTTTATACAACATTCTATTTATAGTTGCTGAATTTGTTTCTAGAACCATTTTGTACCATTTTAAAAAGATTAATTGGATCGGTACCCATTGGAGAGGGACCCGGAGACGTAGCCCAGTGGAGGGGGTGAACTCCATTATCAACTTCTGTTTGTGACACTCTGATTCTGTGCTTCTTTATATCTGTTTATCAGTTTGTTTTCCATCTGTTTTCAGTATTTAATTTATGTTAATGATGCTCCATTAATTAACCTGCTGAATGCATTCTTTTAACACAAACTTTTAATGCACGCAAGTTGAGGTCCGACGGATCACACGGGTTAGACAATCCCCCCCTAACCTTAGGAAATCATGCCCTTTTCATTTAACGTTGCACCGTCGTAGCTGGCTGTAGGTTTATTTTAATGAATGTGCATATTTACATGATGAAAAACTATTATGTGTCGGGTAGCATGATATACCATCGACAACGATCCCAATTGCTGAAACATAACACAACCAAATTGATGGTGGGGCTTTTACCTTTAGCTCCTCACCATGATTATTTACAAAATATACATCATGTATCTTTTTAATGCAAATGGGGTCAAGACTGAGGTATTACAATTGTTCTATGTTTTCAGAAGTTGTTTTTGGCAAGGGCGGTGCTCCTTTATTTCCTGGGTAGAGTAGGTTGATACTTCAGTTGGACGGTTACGCTTGGAATGTGACCCAGTTTCCTTCCTCAGGTCAATGAATTACCAAATGATTGACTTCATTTCCTTCGCCTTCTAGTCAAATACATACGTCGAACTCATCAGCTCGTAGCCTTAGGTCCTCTTCAATAATGGTATGCACATGGGAACTCAGGTTCGGATTAACTGGAGACAGAGGTCTTACTTCCTAGGGTATCTCAATATGGAGAGCTTCACACTTCTCTATTCACATATCTTCTTCCATCGGTGACACTTATTCTTCATCTATGCCCTCTTCCTATCGGTCATGACCTGACTTTGGCAGATTTCTTTCATGTTTAGTCACCCTGGTATTCATTCTTCTATGCATCGCAATGGCTTGTTCTTTTCATTCCTCCCTTCTCTTTTTCCTGTTATCTCTCTCTATTCTCTACAAATATGGTGTGATTTTGTGAGTCACCATTCAAATTATTTCTTTCTTGGCCTGAATGTTCATTTTTGGTGGTTCCTTTTAATGTCGACTAGAATCCTTCTACTCCACCCCAGCACATGACCAGATACCCCCCCATAGCCTACCGGATGCTTTAGTAAGACCGAATAGTTCTGTCTCTTTGTTCAAGAAGTACTCCCACTCCCTTCTGGCATTGAACTTCTCCCATTCTTTCTACTTCTACGCCCAGTTGGTATTTAGTGGCGGTTCAATCAGTGATGGACGAGGTTTGATAATATGCCCTACTCCTCTGTTGATTAGGAATATTAAAAAAAGGGTTGATAGTGAGCAAAGGAACTGCTTGGTAAAGTCGGTATAGAACCTCTTTTCGATAGTTTCGACCGAAACTCTCTCTTCCATGGCCTGTTCCTGACAGAACTCGTCTATGATTTTCTCAAACCACTCTGACAAGTTTGTTCGTCCTCCTCTTATTAGTTTCTGGAGCAACTCTTGTTCCTTAGTTTTTATCGGCTTTTTCATCGAGTAATTTCTTCAGAAACTGAGGCACTGATTCTACAAACTTTTCATGCGTTTCAGTGAAGAATTTCTCCTTCGCTTAGGAAATAGTAATCTTGTTTCTTCGAGCGTATTTCTGCCAATATTTTGCGATTTTACACTCCCACCAGTCCTAAATATCTTTCTCTGAGATCATCTACTAATGGTCATTTCATCCGTATGTGTACTACTGGAAATGGAACCAATGTTGTAATCACTCAGGTCACTAAGTTACCAATACTACACATAAAGAATCTTATGATCATAACAGAGACAAGAGACAAGGATAGTATATTGAATAATAGCTTTCTATTACATAAAACACATATGGGTTCATACAAACATCAAACCGAACCAAGTTCATATCTGGATCAACAACCTATTATATATGATTACAAAATATTTATGAATAACTACTTGTCAGTCCAGTCAATCGACATGACCTTTAGAGGTCGACCTAATCTCTAATTAGTCAGCTAACTAGTCTAGTCGGCTTACCGACTAGCTCCTCCAATAGGTGCCTATCTCGAGGAGAGGGTAATATTTGTACTTCTTCCATGGTTAATAAATATGTGATGATCTTCCTCTTCCAATCAATGTGTATTGTATATTGAATCTCTGATTATGATTAAATGATGTTGTTTATCAGATTAGGGTTTCATGTTTCATTGAACATAATCTCCTTTCATATAGTATATCTGGTTTGAGGAAGGTTAAGTTTGTTTTGCATGTATCTTGGATCAAGAGGAGCAAGAGGAGAATTGAAGGGATGCTTGGATCAACCTTCATTGGACTAAGGTATGATCCTATCTGATCTTGTAATCTTGTTTACATTTACTTCCAGAACTATATGCATCTATCTTTCAAACCTAGTATGTTAATGGCCTCTTAACCCCAAGCCACGAGAACACTTTCCTCTACAAAAGAACTAGCGAATTTTCTAGGGAGGACTTGTATGTTTAGGGGTTTTCATGTCTTGGTTTTTCCTATTTATGTTCAGGTCTAAGTCCTTGTTGCAACTTAGGAGTAACCTTCAAGTCTATTAGGACCCTTTCCCTGCCTGTTTAAGGATCCTTTTAACATTTTGTTATATTTTTCCCATCCATTTGCGGGTGCATCACTGCATAGTCGTGGGTTACATTTTCATTTGCGACTTCCCTTAAGGGGAACCCACGAACCATTCACAACATTGACTATATGAAAGTCGTGAACGCCCTATTTTTTGTTTTTTTTTACCTTCTTTGGGCATGTTTGGGATGTTTTAAGGATGTAGGATGGGTATTTGTAGGTCTATTGTTTGTGCATGATCCCTGGGAAGTGGTGTTTCCTCTCTTTGGTGCTCTTTATCTATTTTTCAAGCCCTCTTCAATCCTTTAGGTTTATTTTTTTTCCTTCCCCCCCACCTCCTTCTTTGGCTTGACCTTGTTGGACAAGGTGTTGAGAAGCCTCTATTTGCAGGTTTAGAATGATTCTTGGGACTTCTTGACCCTCTTTTCTTTCTTTTTTATTTCTTGGCATATTCATGCCAAAGTTGTTGGATTGTTTACCTTTGCAATCCTTCCTTCCAAGAGAGGTTATATCCAGCCTTAGGGCAACCTAGGGTTTGTTAGTGGGGTGTAGAGTAGTAGTATATTTGTTGTTGTTTGTATTGCTTGCATGAATTAGTTGATAGGTTGTTTTTTATTTTGCATATTATAAAAGAAAGAAAAAAGAACATATAGTTTCTTTCTATGCACATAAATTAGGGGTTTTGTCTAAATTTCATTGCATGTCTTTGTTCTTGAAAAAATAAAAAGAATTTGTTCTTTCATGGCTTCAATTTTTAGTTCAAAAAGAAAGAGAAGTAGGTTTTCTTTTGCATTTCATGTTCTCTTTTGATTATTCATATTGTTTCTACTGTTGAGTCACACACCACTGGTTTCACCTCTGCCACCCTTTGAGTAATCAACATCCCTTTAAAATAAATGTTTAATATCTAAAATTTATTAGTAACTGTTTGTTTCTAGGGAAGACACACACTAGTGGTGTTCTCTTTGTACTATTGGTTACAAGACGCCAAGTAACTACTCTCCAACCTTCACTGATTTGTTCTAGGCCCTAATCATCCCAGACTCTCCTTTGGAAGGAATCCTTTGTTTGTATGGTCTTGATACTTAGGGATTTTTTCAGTGGTGTTCTCTTTGTACTATTGGTTACAAGTTGACCTCAATTGTTGGTTAAGTCAAAAACTATGGATAACACCCCTACAACAACTAACCAAGAGGCCCCCATGTTAGGGGCTCTTTGTAGTTTTCCTCTCACTTGGAATGTTGGTGTTCCTTTGATGGCCACCTTGAATCTACTTGGATGCACCCTAGGCCTACCGGTGTGGTTGTTCTCCACTCCATCTATCCTGAATGCTCTCGATGCTTCTCAAGTAAGCTCCTTATATCAAGGGCATCAAAATATTGCTTCCCCTTCACATGTATCAACCTCTCCTCCTCCTTCCACCTCATGCGGTAAAAGTTCTGATACTAGTAACTTGGAGTCTAAAAGGAATAGAAGGTAGGAAGAACACTCAAAAGAAAGTGGGAACCCATTCAACCTCTGTAGGTCAAGTTGAACCTCACCACCCATCCTTTGGAGGTCATGTTTGGGGAACCTATCCAACCTCTGCAGGTCATATTGGATCTACGCACTCAACCTCTACAAGCCAAGTTGATCCTCACTAGCCAACATCTATAGGACATGCTATAGTGACACACTCAACCTCTATGAAGCATGTTGATCCTAACCTCTCATCCTTTGTGGGTCATGCTAGTGGAACCCTTCCAACCTCTACAGGTCATGTTGGACCTAGTCATCCAGCCTCTAGTGGTCATGTTGGGGGAAAAAAGTTAGCCACTGCTAGTCATGTTTACAATGTTCAGAAAACCAACCATTCAAAACACAAGATCAAGTTCACTTATTAGATTTTTGAGGGAGACCACCTTTCCCACTAGTGCCCTTCTATTGCATAGGTACGAAGGGTATGGTTCCAAGGTCATCTCATTCTTGAACAACCTAAAGTTTCTCAACAACCTACTCAAAATTTGGTTGATCAAGTGTCAGAACCAATGTCATCTTTGGCTCTCTCCACTCTCCTTTCAGAAATACCTTTACCAAGTGGTTGAACCAATGCAATCTTCGGTCAATCCGACTCTCTCTTCAGAGAGTTATTTCCATCAAGCGGTTGAGTCGATGCCATCTTCGATCATTCCCACTCTTCCTTTGGAGAGTGAATAATATGCTAGTCATATTTTCTTCACTTCTAGTTCAGAACCTTCTAAACAAGGGGGCACTAATATTGCTTTGGATGAACCCCCACCAAGATCTCAGATTGCTTCCTTTGATTGGGATATCCTAGTTGACACGTGCCTTCCTTTTGTTGCATCCTTCCAAATAAAGGTCAAAGTAGGACATTACACGATTGCCTATCGTATTATTGATGAAGGAGCATCAATTAGTATTTTATTTGCATGTGCTTGGTGAGGCATGGGATATCCCATCCTTATGTTGACTGATAGTCAGTTACTATATTTTGAGAGAATAACTAGTACAAATTTGGGAATTCTTGCTCAAACACCTGTTACTTTGGGTGGGAAGACTATCTTAATTGATTTCATAGTGATAAAAGATCCCTTGGACTTCAACATGCTCCTAAAGCATGATTATGTTTATTCCATGCAGGCTTTGGTGTCAACGTTATTTCGTGTGATGTACTTTAATCATAACGGAGATATTATCACTATCGATCAGTTGGAGTTTCTTGATCCCTCTCCTGACCCAACTAGAGATCTGGTATTTCCTTTATTGATTCCCAATGTCTCGGTAGACACTACCTAGACACGAGTGAACTATGTGGCCTCATATACCTCGCGTTCAGTTGCTACTGAGAAGAAGCCACCGTGTTCATGATTACCTTCTTGGGACTCGGTCCCAACAGTTGACCAAGTCATCCCTCCTATACAGAATATGGAGCATGCTCTCCACTTTGTTGATCCATTTGAATGTCTAGACATGTGTCTTATATGGGATGGTTTACTTCCTTTTGACGAAGTATTCCTATAGTCTTTGATACAATCTGACCTTCTTATAGATGTCAGTTCAGTTGTGACCAAGTCCAACCCTGATTTTCTTTATAAGCATGATATTTCTATTGATCGATCTCCTTATGTTGTTCTTGTTGAGTATTTGGAGTCTCCCTTCGAACAACAAGTCAATGATCCTGATGAGTTCAATTTTTCTTATGGATTTCTAAACTTCTGTGATACTGATTTTGTTCCTATAGAATTTATCTCCCCTGTTGGTTTTTTCTTTCCGTATGAGTTTGACCTTACTAATTATAAACCCTTGAGCCTTGGCCCTATAGAATCTTCTTCGATTGATTCTGCCTTGACTTACCCTTCCGTGAAAGAAAGAAAAGTTGCATGTGTTTCTATCAAAGTGAGTTCGATCTATTCTTACCTTTCCTTATCCAGTTTACTAGTTTTCTCATGTGGCTTGTTGAAGGATTCATCCATTCCTTCCTCTTCACAAACGATTACCTATCAACAACCGCTACTAATGAAGACCAAGATTTTTGGGATTTCAGGAACTACTTCCCATCTTGGTGGTATCCTTTGCATTGGTTTTCAATACAACTCTTTAACTGATATTATGATTTCGTTCTCCATGTTTAAATTCAACTATTGTATTCACATAGTAGAATTCATATTTGATTTTATGGAGTTGGATGAATACCTTGGGTTTGTAGCCTATAAAATGTAAGTTGCGTAAGATCGTCCCATGCTTTGTGAAACAACTCCATCTATTGGATATTTTTTATTGCACTCATGTGGCTAGGATCAACTTTGTAAATCATGCACAACCTTGTAGCCCGTATTATATTATGTACATGTATCTTGTAAAGGAGCTAGTGTTCCACATTACTGAACATGGTGTCCTTAGTGATAATTTTGTAAAAATGACATATATTTTTTTATGTTTTAGGTACTTCTTTGCGGCCTGAATTATGAGTCCTCTAAGATAAATGTTGTAATGTGTTTCAACCATCCTTACCCACTAACCTCATAAATTAGGGGGCATATGTTATACCTTGAAAGGGCACTTCTTCATCCAAGTAATGACACCAACTGTGTCGTCACAAAAAAGGACATAATGGATAGAAGTATCCTTAACTCTATAAAAGGTTTGGACCTTGAATACACACTTTTTACTCTAGTATCAACATTTTTTCAAATATGAGTTCACCTTGAATACACGACTTTCCTCCTGACAACTTGCGCACCATATGCGAGTTGCACATAAGCAACCCACATATTGATATCAAATGTTGAATACGTGAGTTTCCTTAAGGGATCATGTGTATCATATGCAAGTTGACTCATTACAACCCACATATTTCAATAAAATTCATTAAAAATAAAAATCCAACTAATCATGGAGTAGTTGGGGTCGGTTTGGTAACCACCCTAAATAATCATGGGGTAGTTGACTAAGGAGAAGCTTCAGGTAAAGTATTGAGAAGAGACTTGAACTGTTATCGTGGATGTCAGCATAGATGCAATTATCTAGTTGATATGTTGACTGAGGAGAAGCTCCGGGTCACACTATGGGTAGAGTCTTGATAAGAGACTTGAAGTGTTGACATTAGGCAACATTTCTCCAGGGATATCTTAGTGGATGAGGCACATAAAGGAGTTAAATAAGATTCAAGATGCATATGCCTATTTTGTGTACTTCCTTGAAAAGCTTGGAGTGGTGAATAATTTCTCCCTCATTGAGAGGGAGTGCTCATGATTGCAGCATTGATGAGACATTATCCCTGATACAAGGAGAATGGTGTGACTCTCCCTTGAGAGGGAGAGAGAGGGAGTTGACTCTCCTACATGATCCTTCAGTGAGTTGTGTTGAGGACCTTATAATGACGATATGTTTAATACAAGTCTTGATGTTCAGATGAAATCCATATGTGTTCCAACATGATGACACCTCCATAACTAAGAGAGAGTGTTGGTGTTTTTAGCTTTGTGAGCTCTCATCCTCAAGTTTGCCCAAATATATAATAATATTTTATTATTATTTTATATTAAATCGCCCCCAAGAAGTATGGAAGGGTTAACCACCAAATACGTATAAATAGAAGTGACCTCTCACTTATGTAGGAATCCAATTATTGCTTAAGGGTAAGTGCAAGATAATGAGAGTCATTTTTGGAGCATTATATGCAATAGAAAACTGGAAAATCAGGCATCCCTCCACTTAGATTTTTTGAGATATTTACGCAAAATATCTTGCTTTGAGTGAAAAAGATGAAATGTAGGAAATTAAATCTCATTTATGAATATATAAGTTGAAGTAGAGGTCGTAGACGCTCCTTTGGACTATAACTTGTTGTTGGGTAGGAGTTGAACCTATGCAATGTGTGTTATTTCACCGCAAATCTTCTGAGTCCTTATTTTCCCTCATGAAGGGAAGATAGTTATTGTTGATCAACTATCCTATACTTAGAAGACTCATACGATCACATCCGAGTCCAATGTACCTTGTATTGATCAAACACGCTCGACAAATGAAACTTTAGGAGTTGGTATGTACACGTCACTTATGGGAACCTTTGGCTTGTCCATTCTTATAAAATACCTGGGAACAACTAGTGTAGGGAATACCGTTTGTATAGTTGTATATAGAACTGATCTGTGGGTCCTCCCTTCATAAGTCGAACCTGATGTTCCCTTATCTATAGTAGAAGTAGCCTACCAAGCTCTATATGATGTTGTTGTTGATTCCATGTCGACTCCTTCTGTCTTAGAGTAGCCAGATGAAGCTTACTTGTCTGCATTGGCAGTGAACTCAACTTACTGATACGATTTGATATGGTTTTACCATCTAATGAATCCATTCTGGAGGCTATGATAGGACCTGATAAAATATGTGAATATTTGCATCATAAGTTCTACTTCTTACTAGAACTAAGCAAAATTGAGAACTTTGATTTCAATGTGAGATTGAGTGAAGGTGTTGACCAAACTATATATACTTTACCTAAGGAAAGAGTGTTTGTTGAGTGGAACATGGTGAAAATTTATGCAACTATGCCGATCAACATCTCCACCAATCTTGGAATCGTGGGAAAATTCTATATTGAAGCAAATTCTTCGCCTTAAGAAATTTCCATTTACACGACCCTTTGTAAGAAATTCCGTGAGGTGTTTGCCTGTCTTACAAGGACATGCCAGGAATAGATCTGTCTATTGTGGAACATGAGATAAGAACATACCCCAATTTCAATCTTTTTCGGAAAAAATTACGTCATGTGAACCTGTGGAAGGTGGCAACCATTAAGGATGATGTTGAAAAATGGTTAAAGGTTGGTTTCATATACCCAATTTCTTTAACGAAATGAGTATCTAACCCTATCCAGTAGACAAAAACTAAGGAACTATATGTGTCTATACTGATTACAGAGACCTAAATAAAGCATTTGCAAAAGAAAACTATCCCATACCATTTATTGACCAAATAATTGATGCTTGTATGAGTAGAAAAGCCTTCTCCTTTATGGGTGGTTTCTCAGTATACAACCAAATTCAAATCAAACCTGAGGACCAACACAAGACTGATTTTATTTGTCCCTCAGGTACTTTTGCATACAAAAAGATGCATTTTGGATTAAAGAATATCGAGGCTACCTTTTAATGGAAAATTGAGTTCACTTTTCATGACATTAAGTACATTTTCAAACCCTATTTAGATTATCTTCTGGCACATTCCCAAAAGAGAAAAGATCATTCGGATCTTTGTTTGGTATTTGAAAATTGTCGACACTACAAGATTCGTTTAACCCTCATAAATGCATCTTTTGTGTTGAGTTGGGACAATTATTAGATATCATTATTTCCAACAAGGGTATTATGGTAGACCCTTTGAAAGTTGAGGTGATTGTTAATCTAGATCCTTTTGGAACCACCAGACAACTTCAAAGTCTACAAGGAAAATCTAACTTTCTTAGACGTTTCATAGTGAATTATTCCAAGATAACTAAGTGTTTCATGCACTTTCTCAATAAATACACTCCATATCTATAGGATGAATCTACACAATATATTTTCGAGGCATCAAAGAAATCATTATTATCATCTCCTATATTGCGTCCACTAGATTACACCAAAGAATTTATATTCTATTTGGCTGCATTAGAATACACAGTTGGTGTAAAGTTGGTTTGAGAAGATGATAAGATCCAGGAGCATGTTATCTATTATCTCAATCGAGCTTTGGTCAGGCCTAAACTACGATATTCACATGTAGAGAAGTTGGCTTTGGCAGCAATGTATGTCGTTCAAAGGATGTGTCATTATATCTTACTAAGGACAGCTATTGTGGTTGCAGATGTAAATCCTTTCCAATATTTTTTATCCTGACGAATAATCGGGGGTAAGTTTAATAAATGGATCATCATACTCCAAGAGTTTGACCTAGGTTTCCAGTATTCCAAGTAAAAAAAAGTCCTTAGTATTTGTAGAACTCATCTTCGAGTTTTCGAGTGATGGGAGTACAATGATAGAGGATGAACCACTTTCAGATGAACATTTCTTCTTGATTTCAACAATTGATCCTTGGTATGGAGATATCCTATAATATCTTCATAGTTTGAAGTGTCTGACAACCTTCTCACAAGAAGAACTATGGAAGTTAGGATTGAATGCTAAAAACCACCTCATAATTAGTGATACGCTATATAGGAGAAGTAGATTCTATTCTACGTTGATTCCTTATTCATGAGGAGGCTGAGTGCGTCCTAAATGATTCTCATAGCAGAGCATGTGGGGGTCATTTATCTGGGTTATCAACGACCCATAAATTATTGTGTTGGTTATTTCTAGCACACCATATTTAAAGATTGCATGGAAGCTGTTAAATGCTATCATCCTTGCCAGCTTTACGACAAAAATATGTGTCCGCATCCTACTCCACTGTGTCCCATTATTGTGGTAGGGACCTTCACTAAGTGGGGGATATATTTCATGACTTGTAATACAATATCTACCAGGGGACATAAGCACATCATTGTCATTATTGACTACTTCACCAAATAGGAAGAGGCAACGTGTACCTTCAAAGTCGATGGTGAGACCACAACCTATTTCATATTCAATCAAATTATCGCTATATTCGGTATCCTGAAACATATTGTCATGGACCATGGAAGTCACTTACAAAACAATATGATGACCAATTTGACTACTTTATTTGATTTTAAACAATATCACTAATCATATTTTTACCCACAAGCGAATGACCAAGTAGAAGCCATGAATAAAACTCTAAAATCCATGTTAAATCAGACCATTAATGCAAGTAGATAAAATTGGCACATAATGTTGTATCCGTAACTTTGGGAATATCAAACCATAGTTAAGATTTCCACAGGGTTCCCACCTTTCCAAATCATTGACATAGTGGAAGCAGTCATGCCAATATAATGTGAAATACCGTCGTTAAAAATTGAATACATTTGCTACCAAATAATGTTGACCTAGAGGAGTGTTTGCTTCATTTAGAACACCTAGATGAACAATGCAGAGATGTGCTTACAACAAATGAGGCACACAAGCAATAGGTCAAAAACCAGTACGACAAGTCTGTCAAACCTAGGGTGTTCTCTGAAGGAGAACTTGTCTTGGTTTATGACCATGAGAAGGAACCCTTGGGGGAAGGAAAGTTCAAATCGATGTGGTTAGGTATGTATATTATGTCCAAAGTCTTAAACAAAGGAGCGTGTGAATTGATAGATTATGAAGACAATAATATGCCCGAGACCCGAAATAGACTCTACTTGAAAAAGTATGATGCTTAAGCTATGTGAATTTTCTTGTATATATCTGTATACCTTTGTAAATGGTTATGATTTTTTAGTGTTTCTTATGTAAATATGCTATTGTTTCATATTTCCATGGACATATTCATAGGATTCGTCGATGGTGCAAGATATCACACTTGGAACCTTGCTTCAGCCTCTTGGGTCATCTATACATCCACAAGAAAACTAGTTACCTCGGGAGGTGCTTGTTTTGGCTACGCCACTAAAAATATGGCTGAGTGCAGTGTTTTCATTGAGATGCTAAGGGATTTTTCTTTACATGGTGTTATGTGTATGGAATTTAGACTCGATTCCCAGTTAGTAGTCTCTCAACTTAATGGTGATTATCAGGTGAGATATCCTACTCTACTATGTTAGTTCTTATGAAGTATATTACTTGAGAGACCTTTTATCATATTATATACAAACACATTCCAAGAAATCAAAAGACAACAACTGACTCATATGCATATTATATCCTTGATTGGAATTTGTCACACACATTGTAAAAAAGTAAATTGATATATAGTTTGAAACACATGTAAATAAGTATTCATATATATATTGTATAAATAATAGATCAATTCTATGAGTAATAATTCTAAGAAGAAGCACAGGAAATAGATCTTGCTACTAAGAATTCTCACAAGCATACACAGGAAAAATAGAGAGAATAAAAGAGACTGAATCACATGAATGAAGAGATGAATATTGGTGTGTATCCTTCCATTGAATAATGATGAATAATAGTGGACATAAATATTACATCCATCATAGGAAAATTCAGTTGTATGGAGACAACTCATAAAGCTCAAAAAGGCTAACTTACCAAAATATAGAAAACCCCCATATGTGGCTAAAGCACTTCCCAAATCTATCAAGGACCTCACGAACTGGAAAAATCATGAGTGAGTTATCAAGGAGATGGAAAAAAAATGCTAATCCTATAGAATGGAGGAAAATTCATGAAGGATGGGTTGGCAATAAAAGCAGCCAGTTTCCTAGTTTGACTAGCTTTACCTTATCCACAGAAAAGCAGAAAAAGCATAATAAAGCAGAATCTGCTATAAAGTGTTGTATACTAATTCTGGATGGTCAAAAGGTTGTCAAGATCAACCCATAATTATAAATAAACCATTCCTAGGATATATATGGCATGTATTGACTTTAAGGTGCAAGTGGATGCCAACTAATTAAGCTAGTGGGTGAATAATTAATCAAATGATGATTAATTATTTTATCCTAAGTTATGAGCGGATTTAATATATTCCAACACCCCCCTATAATTCTGAATTTATGATGGTATGTCAAAAAATATAGATGCATATAGGGCCCAACAACAAGGCTATTGTCACCCTTTAACAATTATTATGTCCAGAAAAGTGAGGAAAGAGGCAAAACCACATAGGGAAAATCCTCCCTAAACAAAGGACAGGGCACACAATTTTTAAATAATATGTCTCCAAAATATCCTTATACTCACTTTAATGAGCTGAGTAATCTACTTCTATATGGAAGACTTGTTGAAGAAATCATGAACTCCATGATCATGCACTGGAGTGTAGAACCTACAAGAAGGAAGAGGAGGGACTCCTTGTATCTCATCATCTGATGAAGTAGGAGAATTATATAAATGATTATTGCTCCTGTCAAAATCTGATATGCAAACATAATCTGAAATGGAAAAGAGATCTGTGCATACTCCTTCCCAAAGAGTACAAAAATTAAGACAATTTATATCACACGCAATTCCCTGAATTGTTGCAAAATTGTGATGTGAATCACATGTCAATCTTCCAATATGATGTAGCACCTGTATATATATGATATGAGGATGATAAAAATCTGATATATCATAAATATTAGCATATGGAATAGCAAAGACAAAGGATTCAGTGGCTCCATGAGGATATAGGGCTAGACTAGGAAAATGATGAGCAACTGGGGAAAACTGATAGGTGTAAAAATCTGAATGATGGATGGGCATAAGATCTGAACCATAAGTGTTTAGAACAGATCCAAATATGTTTAATATTAGTACAAATATGACTAAGTACATGGATAACCATCCACTGAAAGATAGGAAATACTTCAAACCATGTAAGATAAATATCACTGCATAAGAGACTAATGAGGAATCAACTAGTGAACTTGGGATTTGTATAGTCTTAGGATTATTTAGAGGTATGGTAGATGGTATGGATGGTGGTATTATATGTGTCATTACATTCATATATGCCTGCAAACAATATTCTAAATCATATATACAAGCTTGTGAGGAAGAGCTTCTCAAAGACAAGTCAACATCTAGTGAAAAATCACATTTTTTGGGAGATGAATGTAGTAGACTGAGAGGAGGATTATCAAAGAAAGAATATTATATTTCTGATTCTGATATATTATAGATTAAATCTATATCAGAGACATGAGAAAAGGAGGTAACTCTGGCACTCAAATCATAACTTATATCACCTTGGAACTACGCAGTTTGACATTGTTCTGAGGAATCAACAGGCTTTTCTAGTTCTTCTGGAACTTCGATCTTATGCTTCTCAAGAAGCTTAAAAATGATGTTCATATTCTTATTGAAACACTTATTATCTAAATGAAAAACCTTGCTTCAATAATAACACTTGGATGTTCTCCCTTTATTCTTAACTTTCTTCATTAAATCTTCATAAGAATCTTGATCTTCAATTCCCGACTTTGGCTTCTTCACAATTTGCTTTTCCTTGGATTTGACATTCTTTTTCCCTTGAACCAAGAGATCATGATCCTTGCTCTTGGGAGAATTAAGGACACCCATATGGATCAATTTATCTTTCTCCTTTTTAATTGAATGAAGAAAAGCATTTAAAGAAGGCATTTTCCACTTAGGAACAACAAGCCTAGTAGCATGAAAAGTAGACACAAAAACTGAGTAATCAGGACCCAATTTTGAAAGAATGGAAATGATTATTTGATCATCTTCTTTCTCAATCCCACATTGCTTGAGAATTATAAAAAGTGACTTTAAATTGGTGAATAAACCTTCAATATATTCGAAATTGCTTGGACTTAGTGAGAATAACTCAATCTCCAATTGATGCACTCTTAGCTCATCTTGAACTCCAAAGAGAGACTCCCATTGAGTCCATACTTGGTTTAGAGTGGTCAAACCATCTAGATGAAAGAGTAGATCAGGAGAAATAGAGAGTCAAAGCAATTCATAGGCTTCATCCAACCTATTGTGCCACTTAGCTTTCTCAATCACAGCATTGGGCTCATTCTCCAAAGCTAGAGTAACTCTATACAATCCTCTACTACGCAATAGAATGGAGATTTTGGATTTCCATTTGTGGTAGTTGAAGGGAGTAAGAATTATTGATGAAGGAGAATCCATATTTCTGAATTCATGTGCTCAAGAAGAAACTCTCTGCAACCTGTAAAACAAACTAGGAGAAAATCTTGTAAGCTAGACAAGCTCTTCTTCAGAGAGGGATAGGAGACTGGATGCGATTCTCAACTCTTTAGAACTTGATCAACCTGGCTGCTTTGATACCATGTGTAGAATATGGCAAGGTTATGATCCTTGTAGCTCTGATACCATGTATAAATAATAGATCAATGCTATGAGCAACGATGCTAAGAAGAAGCACATGAAATAGATCTTGCTACTAATAATTCTCACAAGCATACACATGAAAAATAGAGAGAAGAAAAGTGACTGAATCACATGAATGAAGAGATGAATATTGGTGTGTATCCTTCCATTGAATAATGATGAATAATAGTGTACATAAATAGTACATCCCTCATAGGAAAGTCGAGTTGTATGGAGACAACTCATAAAGCTCAAAAATATTGACTTACCAAAATATAGCAAACCCCCATAGGTGGCTAAAGCACTTCCCAAATATATCAAGGAACTCATGAATTGACAAAAGCATGAGTGAGTTTTCAAGGAGATGGAAAAACATGATAATCCTATAAAATGGAGGAAAATTCATGAAGGATGGGTTGGCAACAAAATCACCCAGTTTCCTAGTTTGACTAGCTTTACCTTATCCACAGAAAAGCAGAATCTGTTGTAAAGTGCTATATACTAATTATGGATGGTCAAAAGGTGGTAAAGATCAACCCACAATTAGAAATAAATCATTCCTAGGATATATATGGCATGTATTGACTTTAATTTTCAAGTGGATGGCAACTAATTAAGCTAGTGGGTGAATAATTAATCAAATAATGATTAATTATTTTATACTAAGTACTTATGAGTGGGTTTAATAAATTACAACATATATATGCATATAGAAATGTCCATAAGATGGAGTCTTGGTCCAAATATCCAGTCATAAATACATTAAAATACAAAACTGGAATCATAATCCCTCATGATGCTAAAAAACTAAGGATACTTTGCAACCTTAGTTTCCTCCTCCACAACCTATCGATAACATAAGACTATCCTAGACACCTTCTGAAGAAGGTGTAACCATGAAGGGGGTACACCCACTACATGTTCATGCATGTCAATAGGAATCCTCTCCATCCTCACAGTAAGAATGTGGCATGAGTAAGACAAGCTATCTTTCCCTCCAAAACTCAAAGAATGGCATGAGAACCACCTCCCTCAACTGGTCTCACATACGTCCTAGGATGTCCATCCAGTCGAATAGATCAGTGTATGCATTATAGAACATTTTGACTTAGACTCATAAAAAATACATATGTATATACACGTATTCACAAAAAATTTCATAAAAATCAAAAGTTGAAAAAAAAGACTTACCCATCTCTCCCCATACCTCTCCGAAAGGTAGCTCCAACTTAGGATCACCACAAAATTCCAAATCGGCATACGATAATTGCTTGCGGGATGGCACTTGTAGACTCCACCACAAGTATAAATCATCATCATATGCTCCTCGGTTCTCACCACCACCCTGGAAAACAAAGACATCTCCCCACTGCGTGAGTCTAGGCTCATGTGGATGTAGATGAGGGAATGTTACCCTAGGGATCAGTGTTGGTACACGCTCAAAGAAGAAAGCTACTAGGATGTTTGGGTATCCAAAATTATTCTTTTTTCCAATATTTCAATATGAAAGTTGTTTCTTTGTGTTTATAACAAGCCCGAAACACCAGTCAAATACCACATTCCTCAAGCACTCCACCCCTAAATGCATATGGTTACAAGTAAACAAGCATAAAGAGAAAACACCCGCCACTCGTGTAATTGCACTCACAGTCACCTTAAGTGGGAAGCTTTCTATTTGGCCAATAGGAACTTGTGTGCCTAACTTTTGTGATACAGGCACATAGTACATGTTCACATAATCTTAAACACTAAGTGGGTAACCCCCACGACCAAAACCGCTCAGATTCATAGGCACTACTCTATGTGATAAACCCATGATGAATTAAATGTATTTAACAGTAATGTCCAATGTTTCACCATGCAAGTCAAAGAAGCCTTGATAAGGATCCCAATATTTTACCAAAGTCTCCAATAGCCTGATTTGGGCACGCATTTTTGTCGTGCAAAAGAATATTATCAATATATTTCGTCGGAGGGAATTTACCATTAATGGATCACATAATGCTTCCTAATAAAGGTCCTCGTGATCTCGTGTTTTGGTCATTGTTTATGCCCTAAACACCAACCGTAGTATACGCAGGTGCACCGTTATACATAGTGTGTATCATACGCGGGTTCCCCATTAAAAAACAATGTATTTTTGTTGAATACGTGAGTTTACAAGAGGCTACCTATATATTCCACGTGGTGCCCTTTTAAGCTTACCAAAACACCAAAATTTGCACAAAAAACATCAAATAAAAGGCATGAAATGAAAGGAATGAGAGAGAGAGAGAGAGAGAGAGAGAGAGAGAGAGAGAAAGTACCTGCAACTTGTGGATTTTGATTTCATCCATTAGATTTTCTGTACAAAGCACTTGAAGCTCAAGAGCAAATTAGCACTATTCCAAGGTAAAAGTCAAAATGAATTAGTTTTTAATCCAAAATTACTATTTACAGTAAACAATTCTAATTTTTTTACCCACTTTTGTATAGTTTTTTGTTATTTATAAATATTATGACTAATGAATGTGATTTTTACCTAGAATTTTCAGCTCATGGATGAAAATTGAACATTATTTCTTTGCATAAAGGGTAGGATTCAGTCACACTGCATTTTGCACTTATATACCTTATCTCGCTTTGAACCATAGGACTCCCTTTTCTACATGGACTGTGATTTGTCATCTCCTTGTATCTTTCAAACATCATTGTTCCTCCATGGATTAGAGCTTACCTTACATGGGTTATCCTAGTTAGAATCCTTATTTCCATTTTTGCTACCCATGATGCACATTGCTAGGTCCCGAGAGCCTTTTTTGTTGTATTAGATGCAAAAATTGAGCCTCATACTCTATCTTTTGCTAACGATATTTTGTTATAAGGATCCCGTCATATGGAGTTACCTTTAAGCCCTAGTCTAAGTCCTTAAACATGACTAGATAGTTGGGTTCGCTTGTTTTTCATATTCATTAAAGGAAGTGAAAGATCATCCACATCGGTATAAGTTTAACCCTTTTTCGGACCATGTGGATTACTTACGAAAAATGAATACTCTAGTTCAATGTGACTAGAAGAGTATTTCTAGGTATAGGTTTATCTCTTTTTCGAGCCTAGAGAACTAAATTTATGAAAGAGAAACATGTTTGAGATCACTTTCTCTTTTTCATGCTCTAGTTCAAACTATGAAAAATTTTCTAAGCGTTCTTTATGCCATTGTCATGCTCGTTAAAACTCGGTACAATGCATCGAGTTTACTCTTGGATTCCCCATACTCATAAATAAATGGAACATCCTGAGTGATCTTTATTTCCTTCAAACTCGTTAAACTAAGTCTATATGCTTACTTTTGAAGAAGCGTCATTCGACTGATAGTTTACCCATTTTTCAAACCTTGCCGACTAAATACGAAAAAGGTATACCTTAGTTCCTCAGAAGCTAAGAGAGTTTTAGAAGGTTTTATACTTTTTTCAGAGTTGATAGACTAAATTTACGAAAAATAACCCCCTATAGTCTTCTTTGGAGTTTTCAAAGACTCAAATTATAAAAACACCAACGAGCATCCACTAATTAGGGCTCGTAAAATCCATGAATCAGGGCTTTATCAAGCAATATTCTATCTCTTCTTCAATCTTGTTCAAAAATGAAGAAGGCCTCAATTTTTCTTTCTTAGACTTGTTAAAACTTAACAACAAAATAAGGAAGGAAATACTCTCTTTACATTGTAAGTTAGTTGGAAGCAATTTCATAGTTATCCTTGAACAAAGCACTAGTTTGAGTCTCCTAATACTCATGTCTCAGTTATGAACTTTCCAGTTTTCATAGAGTACTTTGAATCACTACTCCTCTATTGCTCACTTGTCCTAAGTACATGGGGAATATGTCAATGTGTCCTACATTGTAGATAGATCTAATTGTCTCTCTTGGATTTAAATTTGCCTAGAGTCACCTCTGTGTCATGCTCACTATTCAAGGATCCTCAACCTCTGTCTGTTTAGCTCAATCATTTTCATGACCATCTCTGAGTTAGATCTATTCTTACCTTCCCTCATCCAGTTTACTAGTTTTCTCATGTGACTTGTTGAAGGATTCATCCATTTCTTCCTCTTGATAAACGGTTACCTATCAGCAACTGCTACTGATGAAGACCTATAGTTTTGGGATAGTACCTCAAGACCCACTTTCCATCTTGGTGGTATCCTTTGCATTGGTTTTCAGTACAACTCTTTAATCGATATTATGATGGCGTTCTCCATTTTTGAACTCAACTATTGTATTCACATAGTAGAATTTGTATTTGATTTTATGGAGTTGGATGAAGACCTTGGGTTTGCAGCCTATAAAACCTAAGTTGCACAAGATCATGCCATGCTTTGTGAAACACTTCCATATATTGAGGATTTTTTATTGCACTCATGTGACTACAATAAGCTTTGTAAATCATGCATGACCTTGTAGCCCACATTATATGATGTATATGTATCTTGTAACAAGCTAGTGTTCCACATTATTGAACATGGTGTCCTCAGTGATCATTTTGTAAAAATGACCTCTATTTTTAATGTTTTAGGTACTTCTTTGTGTCCTGGATTCTGAGTCCTCTAAGATAAATATTGTAATGTATTTTAACTATCCTTACCCTCTAAAATCATACATTAGGGGGAATATGTTATACCTCGAAAGGGCACTTCTTCATCCGAGTAATGACACCAACTGTGTCGTCACAAAAAAGGACATAATGGATAGAAGTATCCTTAACTCTATAAAAGGTTTGGACCTTGAATACACACTTTTTACTCCAGTATCAACATTTTTTCAAATATGAGTTCAACCTGAATACATGACTTTCCTCCTGAAAAATTGCGCACCATACGCAAGTTGCACATAAGAAACCCGCATATCAATCTCAAGTGTTGAATATGCGAGTTTCCCTAAGGGGACCTATGTATCATATGCAAGTTGACTCATTACAACCTGGATATTTAATAAAATTCGTTAAAAATAAAAATCCAACTAATCATGGAGTAGTTGGGGTCGGTTTGGTAACCACCCTAAATCCCCTAACTATCCTAGCCTCACAACCCTTCCTTGTAATGAACTATAAAAATACGAGAGGGGCTAAAGAATAGGGGGAAATTTGGAGGAAAAGTTCTGCTAGAGGATTTCCCTTGAGGAGAGAAGCAAGAGGGCTCATATATAGGTTTCAAAGAAGCTTGATAAGGAAAAAGTATATATGTACTTGTTCCAGAAAACTCTTTCAATAAAGAAAGTATTTTCCTTACATATATGTGTAATGCATGTTTCGATTGTTCTTGAGTTTTGATATAGATTGTTCTTTTGATTTAAGTTGCAATCGTTATATATGTTCATGTCTTATATGTTATAACAATTGAAGGTTATTTGAGGAAGCTTATTTCTTTGTTGTAGGTGTTGGAGATTTGGGGCAAAGGAGCATTTGGTAAAAGAGATCAATCTAGGATCAACCTTCAGAATAAGTTGTGCATCCTTCCTATCTTTTGCTTTAATATTTTCTTATAGAACCTCATTTGTTTGTCAGTAAACCCTTAGTACGTTGGTGGCCTCAAACCCCATCCATAGGATATATTCCCTAACAACACCTTGTTTGCATTGCTAATATTGTTGGATATTTCAAGTTTAAGATTCATGTTCTTGTGATATCTATCAAATGTAATCAAATCCTTGTTTAGCGCATCTTACTTGGCTTATTAAGTGTTGTTATAATACTGTCCTAAAGGAACTACTTATTGTTGTTATCATTGTATTAACCATCTTATTGGTCATTGGATATGAATGAATATATTTTATGAATGTTCTATCATTGTTCAAAATTACCATTGAATGGGTATCAACCTTTTTGTTTTGTCATTGGATAGTGATTGAATATATTGGTTGAATATCTATTGTTGTCCTAAAGTGCACTATGAGTTGGATATGTCTAGAATTAATTACTTGAACTACATTTACTTTGATACATTTTCATTTGCAAGCACTTTGTATGTATCAAAGTAAATGTAGGTTACGACACTTCGAAGTAGTTGGAAGTGTGGTTGAGGTGACATTGGGTCACACTATCCTTTGATTTTCTTACTGGGAACTAGCCCTGCTAGTTCATCCGATAACACTCTGCAAGTAAGGATATATCAAATTTATTAATTTTAAGACATACTTACATGAATATTACCATGAAAACTAGGAAAACATATATCATATTGCAAATGACAAATTAACATTCCTCTTTGTCCTATTTTCACATAAATCCTATTCGGGACCATAGACTTTGTTAGATTGTTCCCAAGTTACTATATAACATCCTTAAGATCAATGCTATGTGAGGCCACTAGATATACAAATTTATCTATTTCATCATGAACAAAGTGAATGACAATGGCTAAAAGAAATAACGAGAGATTAACATTGTGAGATGTTGTATGGTCCATTTAAACAAGTTATATTTTAAATATATTGAATTATAGATTAATCATCAAGGAGAATATCATATGTAATTAACCTCTATTGTATGCCTCATATGATTTTTATTCACTCCATTCAAACTCAACCATGTGTATTAAAAACATAATGTTGTTTATTACGCAACTAGAGACAACAAGAGACAACAAGATGCAAATAAAGACAACATGCATATAAATCACATAAGTGAAAATACATGTAAATCAAAGATATAAAACTCGTCCACACATATAATTTTTTTTGAAAAAAATGGAACATGTTTCCCAATGTACACATAGTGACAACTACTTCCCTATAAAAAGTCTAGCAACTCATGCCTAGGTAGATACAAAATACATGGCAAATCGTGCCCAAAAATGAAACATCATGGATAATATGCATAACTTGGTCTCTCAAGCGTCTTCCCACCACCGACACTCCTAGGCACATCTCCAAAATCAATCTTTCTGTTCTTGGAGCTAGAGGAATCTCGAACCTTCTTTTATCTAGGAGTATACTGTCTCTTTGGGATCTGAAATAATACAATATGATATTAGCATTTCTATGCATTTGTAATCATAATTCAAATCTTAAATAAACCACCATTGATGGGTATGGACGTCGTGAGGTGGTTTTCCTCCTTAATCTAGTCATCCTTTCGGCAATGCCTCCCTACAACATTTAGAGAAATAAGTTCATTCAAAAAAATAGTTGGAGATGATTCAACTTCAGGAAATGGAGATGATTTGGATTTAGGCCTAGCAAGTGGAGCAGTTGACTGGACAACCTGTTGTGATGTATTCACGGGGGAGGGGGGATGTAGTAGCAACAAACACAGATGCAACCATTGCAGATATATGAATGGAGGCTACAATAGTTGTCACCATAATAGTGGTAGGAATTCAAGAAGGTATGGTGGTGGAGGATGGATTAGGATGTGGTGAACGATGAACCCCTACCAGTTGTAATATAGAGGGGAGTGATGTAGAAGGGTGGAAGGGGATGGTGAGGGATGGTGGATGGGAGGGTGGTCTTGAATAAAGGGAGATGGATGAATCCAAGAAGAGATGTGGACAAATGGGGGAGGGTGGATGGAAGGTGGGGTGTGGAAGAATGGGAGAAGATGGATGGAGGGGGTAGCTGTAATACCTTTGATAAAAGAATTGTAAGTACAGTTATTTATTTTCCTAAGTTGTGAATTGATTTGATAGACATAGGGTAATGGGGACTTGACTTGACTGAACGATTGGGGCATGATTCCACTACGGGGAGAGATAAATGCTAGGAATCCTTGAGGGTTTCAGTGTTGATGATGTGATGTCATCTTTGTGCCTTGGGCATAGGAAGAAGGTTGAAATCCTAATGTTCTTTAGGTTGTCTAACCTATACTTATTAAATGCAAGTATAAATATTTAAGTGAACCCCTAAGACAAATTGGAATGAGATCTATGATTAACTAGTAATTATGATAATCTTTTCTTTGGCTAAAGATATCCTTGGGGACTTTTAGGAAGCAAATCTTAATACAATAAGAGCTTATCATAACGCTCTTACTATCTATCTATCTATATATATATATATATATATATATATATATATTAGAACATGAAATAAAATAATCATTAAGAGGAAAGAAGATGATATTAGAATGACATGATATATGTATATATATATATTCAGTCCTTAAGATCACCAAAGACAAGCAGGTACCAAGCTTACACATCTACGGTGATTCAAAAACAATGATAGATTGGGTAAATGGAAAAAACAATATTAGAGCTCCTCACCTCCATTATATGCCAAGAGAAATTCAAGAGTTGAAGGACACCATCGATATAGTATCTTTTTCGCATATCTATAGAGAACTAAACATAGAAGCGAAAGCTTTATCCAAACTAGCTCTAGCAATACAACCAGATATCATCGAAGGGGAGGAGCATGATAATGGACAGCTTTACAATTTTTTCATCTGGATATAAGAACTCTAAGATCAGGTTTTTTGTTCCATCAATTCAATGTTCAACCGAGAACTGTATTGTAAAGACAATCCTCAATCCAAGGAGTGGGCCCGTTCAGAGCAGACAAATAGCAGAATTTTTTTTTTGTAACAACTAAATGCACTGGTGTGTAAAAACAGTATGGTCACAGGACGTTTTGTAAGCAACAAAGAATGCTTGAAGAACATTGATGTAAGTCTGAAAGGACCGTCTATGTTATTCGCAATGAATAAAATGATTTTTTCCCTTGGATATATATATATTGCTAAATTTGATATAAATATTACAATTATATTTGTTTAATTTATTCTAAAAGGCGAAGAAAGTGTGGAGAAAGAATTGTGAAGATATCTCAACCAAAACTTAGTTAACAGATTCTTTATTGAACCCTCGTAAAAGGTGGTTAAGGTTGGTGTGAAGGGAACCGAGCCCCTGATTTTTGGGAAGTTAGATTGAGAGGCCTTACACAGTATAGAGCCGAGCACCCTTGGAATATGTCTGAATTTGGTAAATGTTCTTGGTTAGAGTATGCATTGGGTCTTTCTTGATGATTATCGATCCATCCTTCGTTGATCGTAGTAGTGTTTCCCGTGGAGAACTGTGTTTTAACGCATATATAGGACTGTAGAAAAACTCTTTATTAAGTTAAAATGTTTTATACATAACATTTCTTACAGCATGTATTGCGGGAAAGGCCTCGTCTTTCATCATTTTGTTATTTCATGAAACTTTAAAAATGGAGATCATTTCCTCATGAAGTTTATAGTACCCTCTGTCTAGTTTAGTCAGACTAATGTTTTAGCTCTTACCTTACTCAAAGACTCAATTCGATGAACCAATTTTCTCGTGCTTGGGACATCGTTGACAATGAAGGAAGCTTTATGATTGATTCTTTATGTTAGAGGACTAATTAATTGGGTTTTGGTTGAAGTTTTAAAACAAAAAAATTACTTCATCTTCCTAAAAATACCATGTGGAAATTGGGTATGTTAAAGGAGGATGGACGAAGGGGGAGGTATGGACATAGGCGGGAGGATGGGTAGAGGGGGGAGTATGGACAAAGCGGGGAGGTTGGATGGAAGGGAGAGGGTGGACGAATGGAGGGGTTTGGTTGAAAGGGGGCCGGGTGGCTCATGGGAGAGGGTGGAAAAATGGAACGGAAGTGGGGAGGTGGAATGGTAGCGCCTGCAGCTGATGGTGGTACATGCATACACATTTGTAATATTGTAGTTTACTACACAAAAATAATTTAAATAGATAATCATAAGTAAACAAATTCAAATTAAAAGTGTGCTTTTAACTACACATCATACATGCGTGTACGATGACATGCCAACCCCTAGAAGAGATGGTTGGTCATCATAGTTTGTATATACTTGTGCACATCATAATGCATGTAAGTTATGAACACATTAAACAAATAATTATTAAGGAAACCAAAACATTAAAAAATATTCATCAAATACCACTTTAAATGCATTGTATGAACTATCACCATGTAAGTGGTATACATGCATAATTTTGATATTTAGTGTAGAATGTATAAGTGTCATAATTTATCTTAGTTGAATGAAATTTGAAATATACAATTATCATGAACATGGTATTTATGCCTAAGGAGGTGTCCATATAGAAGAACAAGAGACACATCTAGATCTCAAAACACTTACAGAAAACCTAAAATTATAGATAATAGAAATTACATAAGCAAGTAATAAAAATGATGCAAAAGTAAACTTAAAAATGATAGTAACAATATTGTATGAGGTACAGAAAATGCCTATGTGTGAGGTGTCACAAATTCAATTGTAGTTGTCATTGTTGCATCCAGGTTGGGAGATCTTGCATTCTCCCACAACGAAGATGGCATCTCAGCTCTAAATATCTATACTTTGAATTAACAATTTAATTCATACACAAATACTTTAAAATAACCTAAATACTTTAAAATTACTTTACAAATACTTTACAAATACTCAAGTGATGATTGAACATAAATTAAAAAAAGTGTTAACCTACTCGATAAAGTTGCCTTTGATCGAGCCAAGGAAAGTGTGCCCGCAATGGGGAAGAAGATGTGGCATTGTTCCCGTCGAACTAAATGACTCTGCTTGGCTACCACTAGTCATTGGTTTGTCCTAACACTGTCATGAAGGACCTATATTTAAGTCTCTATCAAGTTCAACTTGTCTCTCTGTTGTAGTCGTTGCTACAAACTTAATGTGTCTAAGGAGACTGTGTGCAACGATCCTCATTGCCACCTCGATCTAATCAAGTCTCTATGGTAACTAAGGTGGTTGGGGAAGGGGGTTAGGCTCATGCCTAGGGGCTAGTGTCCCTCTCAGTGGGTTCCTCCTAGAAACAGGTTGATTTTAGGCAGAGCCAAGCCCAACACCCTAGAACTCGGTAATGTCAAAATAGTTGATATGTAAACCGAACACAAACTCAGCCTAGATATTTCATAGGAATTATTATGGAATCTCCCTATTATTGCAAGGATTTTTATCATAAACCATAAACCAATTATGCATCTACTTGTCTTTCCATGGTTGGAAATGACACAAATACATGCATACACGTGGATTTTTAATATTTGGTGGTCATTTTTTTCTAGGATCGGTGAACTTACTATAGAATTCTCCCTTGGTAATATTTAATGCGCTTATATATTCCTTAAAAATGTTGGTGGAATAGTACACTCCCATCCTAGATCTATACTTAGTCATGCATGTCAACTAGCGATGTGCATGGTTAACAAAGTCAATTGAGCTCTCGATTGAAATAGCAAGGGACAACTAAGATGGTTCCCCTGTGCTTCTTATTTCTCGGGTGTACTCTCTTATTTGGTTTAGGTAATGGCTCAACTCATCTTGGTTTTGATTTTGTTGGGGGTTTTCATTGGGTTAAATATTTTATTTTCTTGGACTTCTTGGGTTCCACTAGATTCCATGTTAACGTTTTCTTCATTCATTGTAGAGGTTTATAGTCTGCAAATGAAAAAAAATCCATTTTTTATCAATTTGGAAACTATTAAAAAATTAATAAACAATAAAAAAACTAATATGCGAAAAATAGAATAACTTACCTATCTAATGTTATGGACACTCCCTTGATGGATTCCTTGTGAAATAGGTGGGTCATTGGTCTTCCTAGGATTGTTCTCTCCCTTTCAAAATTGCGGTCACGGTCAAGTTTTATTTCGATGCAAACGACAATCTTGTTTTGTTTTGTTTTGTTTTTGCAGGACAACGTGTGTTCTTTTTTAATGCGTATGCGTACAAGTCAGCAATGAACATGTAACTCAGCTCGATACCGAGCCTAGCTACGTGTGCGCACTTTTGGAGGTGCATGCACGTCCTTCAATTTTTCTACTAGCGCGACCTTGTTGCAATTGTTTTGGGGAGCATCTTTGTGGGTGACCAGAGTACTTGCGCTGAAATTTGGAAGCCAAGTCATTGAAGCAGTCTTATCATCAAATTCATACACAAGTACAAACATGTTGATTGGAGACATATCTATGGTAAATAAAAAAATTAGGAAAAGTCTCTTAATAAATCTATAGCAAATATATTTGTTTTGGATTTTTTCCATCCAAAAATCTAAGCATGGATTTTAAAGAACTTTACAGTAAAGGAAAAGAATAATCATATGCCTAAGCCTAGACAACTTGCACCAACATAGATCCATCCTAAATACACATCTATCTACTCTCAGTGAAAAAATATGCATCATTAAAATTATTGCAATTAAAAATGATTATTTTTAAGTTTACTTTGGAAATTGGCAGCAGGCATAGTCAAGCTTTTCTTAATCGTCGATTGGCAAAGTTAAGTGAAAACAATCAATGCATTTACATTTTTATTCCATTTTCTATTAGATATGTATCAAAACTCTTATAGGTGGCAAAGTCAAGTTATTCAATTATTGGCTAGAAATTAATGAAATATTTTGTAATTATGTTGATTGGCATTTAGATATTATCTCAGATTTTGGACTTATTTGAGTGGTTCAAGAAAATTAACCCAAGTGTAACAAGTGTACAATAAGGATTCATTTCATGGTAGTTGTATCTTGTTATGCTTAAATGCATCTTGATAATAAGCTTCAATTAAAGAGGTGGTTAAATAGACTGGTAACAATTTGTTTTTTATTTTTTTATATCAGTTTTTTTAATTAAATAGTATTTATTTTGTGCTTATATTACCTTTAACAATTTAATATAAATAATGGATATAAAATTATATATTTTAATTTTTCTTTAATAACACAATTTATTTTTTTAACCTTAATTCAAGTTTTTTTTACTGGTGAGACACTCAAGTTTTTTTTACTGCTGAGACTCTCATCGAACAAATGCTGTCCTGGAAACATCCGCTTCAGAAAATTAGTTTCAGGGTAGAAAATAAAAACAAAACATAGTTGATAAAAGTTTTTGTGATTTTGAGAATAACAAAGATTTATAGATTTTATGGTATAATTAAAATATATAATTTGTAAAAACTTTATTGCCAGTTATGATATTTACTAGTGGAGTCATGAAAAGATAAACGTTGATGATTGAAAATTCATGTGGTGAATAGGGAGGAATGATTTCATGAGGCGCCTTTATTTTAATAATTACGATTTTCAAACATTAAATCAATAATTACGTGGTTTGGAATGTAAATCAATAATTGCGATTTTCAAACATTTGACATTAAGAGCCTCAGGTGAAGTCAAGTCAGCCATCAGCGTTTCTATCTTTCTTCCACTTTCTCTTGATTTTGTCGTTTTCTGGTCTGCTTTGTTTGGTCTTTGCAATTCTTTAGTTTCATTGCCAACCTTACTTCTGGTTGATTTTTTTATTCTTTTTGTTAGTCTTTGTAGTTTGAGTACTTCTCATCTTCAAGTAATTTCAAAGAAATAATAATATTTTATTATTATTTTATTATGTCTCCGCCCGAGAGGATATATATGAATCGCTCAAGGCGATTATTTGAAGTAATTTGTTGCAACTTTAACAAAATCATATAATTTTTGTTATAGTTTCTATTAAATTTTTTTTGGGAATTATTTAAATATTGATTTATCTTGCTTTTTATTGGTTTATATAGGTGACGTAGGCTTGGGACTTTGTGCCCCAAGACCCGGCGGCGGGCTAACGTCAGCAGCATTAACTCAATCAGGGGATTAGTTGAGAGTTTGGCATAAATTTTTGTGTGTTTTCTAAAAAAAATTCATAGTTTGATTTTTGAGTGTATTAAATAATTATTTTTTAAATTATTTTTTTGTTTCTCTATTGGTTTAGTTCAAGGCGGGCTGTGAACTGCAAAGTATAAATTCAGACTGCACACTGCAGGCGATGGGAGATGTGCTGGCTTCGGTGTATAAATTCAGACTGCACACTGCAGGCAATGGGAGATGTGCGGGCTTAGGTTTGCTGAAACCTCCATTACTAAGTTATTATTATTAAAATTAATGTTCTGAACAACCTCTTTCGAATCACAGTCTTTTAGATGCCACTAACTTTTTACGATGACCTGCATTAACTCACCCAGTCTTTTTAAATGCCATACTTATGTTACCTATAAGTGATGGGAGTGGCAAAAACACCGGTTTATTCAGTGATTGACGAACGAAAACGGGGGTTAAATAGAATCTGAGTTATAGATACAGTCGCTTATAGTGTTACTCTGTTAACGCGCTGTTGCTTCGCTGGTTGCATCGAATATTGAACGAGTTGGAGTGATGTGATAACTAAGTACACCAAGGCTCAAGTTCATGGACTCCAAACTGGACATTATTGCGAAAAGAATGGGATTGAGATGGAAACTATGCATCCCCAGCTCGTAGCATTCCAAACTCGCCGACAAAGGAGATAAAGACCCCCTACTCCTCAAACTGGTCATTAAATCTACTAAATTGTAAGTGGAAGCTTGAGAGTGCTTCAGTGATGTAAATTGAAACAATGTTCAGCTGCTAAAATTGTTGCAGGTTTCATAGCTACATATTCTTCATTTGCTTCCTCACTGATGCATAGTCTGACACCTTTGTAATAGTTTGGCATCATTGTCTTCCCACTTGTAGATTGTTGGCCAGCAGCATATTGCCAGCTTGTATATTGTTGGCCACCAACATCTTGCAAATACATATGTACCTCAACTACTTCCTGCGCTCCCTTCTCATGCTCGACTTGGCCTGAAAACTACCTAGTCTCTTAGAAAACAATGTGACAGAATATCTCTGTAGCTTCTGCGACTTTTTGTTACACACATGGCATATTTGAAATTTATTTGATTTAATAAATTATATTTTATAAGCATTGAAAAACTTTATAAAGATATAAGGCATAATCGATTGCTTGCATTGAATGCTCCACAATGGAAGTCATGGTGCACAGGATTAGCTCTTGGAACTTCCAAGTTTATGAAAATACGCTATTGGCCTTTCGAGTTTTGGTACGAATGGAGCCTTATAGCACATGATAGCCAATGCTATTTTATTAAACCATTTTATTTGTAGAAGATTCGGTCGAATGATAGCCAATGCTGGAAGTATGACTTCAGACCTGGCCAAGGGGTCCGATGCTATCAGGTCTATGTTTGAAATTTTGGATAGACAGAGCCTTATAAACCCAGAGCACCTAACCCTGACAAAGAATACTCCAACAACAGAGGCGGCCCCGCCTTTGTAATTGGCTCTGGATCCGTATTAGTGGGCACTGTATATAATGCTGTTGACTATGCTACCTTGTTACCTTTGCTGAAGTTTTTAATGTATTTTAAGTGAGGAAATAATTGATCGAGTAATTGTTTGTTTAGGTTTCCTCACATAGGAGTAGATAAAGTATTAATTTCACATGTTTTTGCAGACGTTTTGTAAATTTTTTAATATTAAGTAATCTAGCCTTAGCACCTGTATAAGCCACTTCTCACAGAAATGTAAATTTGTAATCACTCAAGTGTATATGAATCCAATGTTTATTTAGATAGCATTGTACCCACCAAACACTTGTGTTAACCTTTGATGTGATGCTCTTCCACCTATGTCGATCTTTGATGTGATGTGCTTCTAAATTTTTCTTGGGCCATGATGGTAGCTCTGCAGGTTTATTTAATGCTTTCAAATTTCGCATGATGGTAGCTCTCTAGGTTCATTTATTCATGTTCTAGCTTGATAGCACCTGTTAGCTTAGTGTCATGTTCAAGAGGCATTTAATGATACAAATTCTCGTTCTTCCATTGCCAATAAGCCTTCTCCAACAGAAACAGAAGCGCTTCTGCCAGGGCCAGACCGTCGAAGAGGATCAATCCATCCAAGGAAAGGTGAACTGAATTGAATTAATAAATTATATTTTAAAATGAGAAAGGTGAACTCAAAATGGAATTAATAAATTATATTTTAAAACAAATAAATATACTAATTCAATGAAAATAACCCGAGGAAATTAAATTAAATGCAACATTGAATGAACAAACCTAAAGTCAAATCCATTTCAGAAAATGTAATGCAACAATGAATGAACAAATCAAAATTCAAATCCATTTGAAAAGAAAAGGTAATTTTTGTGAACAAACCTTAATTCAAATCCATTTCAAACAAGTGTATTTTTTTGTGACTCTTGTTATTGATAATTGAAATGAAATTCTTGGTTGAATATATGATAAATTCCATTTCAAAAAAAAGTATTTTTTTACTCTTGTTATTGATAATTGAAATGAAATTCTTGGTTGAACATATGATAAATTCCAAGTGCACAATGATCTATCCGGTCTTTGATTCCTGTTTTCTTCGCTACCCGCAACTTCACTGAAGTTTTTCCTGGTAAGACAAGCTATAGACAAAACGACGCATGTGGAAGCAGCCAACAATTACCACCTGGGCTGTCAAGCTCATCTCTATCTGATTTAGTGTATAAGTGGGAACTGGATTAAATCTATCAACCACAACTCGAAAAAATGACGTGCCATATAACAATTTTGCTTCTTTTACTAGTCATAGCTGCAAAATATATTTCCCTGGTTGTTGACTTTCTAGGCTTATTACAAACGATTTCATGGGGATCAATTGCAATTATTCCAGCTGCAGGTTCGTCAATTGCTATTATGACAGCCTTTCTCCTTCTTAGCAATCTTGGTGCCCCAGTCGTGGAGGTAGCCACTGATGCTTTAGTGGCAGAATGTGGTAAAAAGGACCGGGGTATTTCATCAGGTGAGCTTCAATCCTTTGCATGGATGGCATTGGCTACAGGGAGTGTCCTGGGTAACTTATTTGGCGGGATTTTTGTGTACCAAGTTCATGCAAAGACTATGTTCATCATTTTTCTTTTACCTTTGAGCATTCAAATTAGGACTTCCTTGATTTTCATGGAGGACTTCCTATAGGTCTTTCACCTTAGCCTAGTTCGAAGCCTTATTCCTGCTAGCTAGATTTACTTGACAATTTCTTTGTTTCATAGAATAGTCTTGCTTTTAGTATGTGGTCATCCCAGAGACTTGCTTGACGAACTCAAGTTCCATTTGATGTATATTCTTCTTGATAAACGTATTCTCCTGTATTGTTCATTGTTCATGCATTTAGGTTCTTTGTTTTAAAATTTTGTAATTCTGTGCTCTGACACCTGTGCCATGTATGCATCAAGCTCAGTAGAAAGAAGAGGGTGTTGAAGCAAAGACCAGAGGAAAAAATGAGGTCGAGATATCAAGTCTATGGGATTGTTAGCAGTCTAGAGGTGAGACCATCAGGCAGCGAATGAGGAGGAGGCAACGATTACGAGCCCGGAGAGATTAGGTGTGAGGAGTCGTGCGGCGCCAATGGTCACGGCCGTGTATATGATCGTGCTGCTACTACTACTGGTGACAGATTACATCTGCCCTCAAGTTCCTTCACACCATATCCTTCTTTAATTTCTTGTTCTTCAACACGGCTCTGCTTAGTGTTTCCCATTGTATTGATTAAGTGATCCTATTATCAATCAGCCCGATCCTCCATATCATATAGTATTGATCAATTCGGTGCAAAGAAACCAGTATTTTATATACCATTAACGATAGGTGTCCAGTGGTATTGACTGGAACATATCTCTATTGGGTAGACTAAGATCAATAGTAGTGTCACTAATGTCAGCACATAAAACCACCACATTACCGTTCACATGCTTGGTGATAACATTAAGGTTTCCCTAGAAACCCATTAGCAAGTAGGGAAACTCCGATTCAGTAAAATCCACAATTGGTACTTTTTCCATGACAACTTTCCAAACATCTTCTTCATGATCATACATTTTAATCTCGCACCCAGTTGAGGAGCTAGAAGGATCCAAAGCATACAAATTTCCATTCACTATAGCACTCAATTTTGTCCTAGCCTTCCTTGCGGGCCATCCCTCTCCCATTCCAACCGGCATTTGAGTCCAAGAGTTGGTAGCAGGATCAAAGATTTCACCCCCAACGTCTACAAAGAAAGGCCATGAATATAAGCTCTAAGGCACGCAAAGCCTTCCCCTAACAGAAGCCAATCCTGTTGCAATTGGTTTCAACACATCTGCCAATAATGCGATCGGTAAGACATGGACTTGTGCAAATGGAATGCTAGGAATCTGCGCCCAGAAATCAGCAACTGGATCATATACTTCGGCTAACTGAAGAGGGGCCAATACTCCTTCTGCCCTGTTCACTCCTCCAACAACATAAAGCTTATTGTTTAAAACACATGCAAGTGGGAAACTTGATTTTCCAAAATTTTGATAGGCGTTTATATATTGTTAAGAGATAGCCATCTAGGCATCTCTTAAAAGTTTGGCATAAACGGTTTCATAAATATTTATACTGGCATGGGTTCATGTTATATCTTAAATATAATCTGAGAAAGACGGGGTTTGAATTTCTCAATTCTGTGTAAAGAAATCAGCATTTGGGTTTGAATTTCTCAATTCTGTGCAAAGAAACCAACATTTTCAATTCTATGCAAAGAAACCAGCATTCTATATACATTGACAATAGGGTCCAGTGGTATTGATTCCAATGGTAACATTAACAATTTGCGTTTAAACTATGAATGTCTCAGCGTGAAGCTATTTGCATATAGATTTTTAAATTTTAATATACATTTACTGCTCACTAATTTTTTTAGTGCCAGATTATAGAATTTTGATACAAATAAAAGTAGATATAGATTTTAATACACATTAGATGCTCACTATTTTTCTTAGTGCCAGATTATGGAATTTTGATTCAAATAAACCTCCTGATCCTCCATATCATATACTAAAACAAAGATAGTATCATATCTTTATTGAGTCTTTTACCTAACCGCGTTGCACTGGTTGCTAGGACGGGTATCAGCTAGGGGACACAAGTATTAGTTAGTTAGGTGCGGGTTCCTTTTCACACCAGGCCTCGATCGGTATACAATATGATGAAGAAATAGTTGATTAAGGACTATCAGAACGAGGATTGAAAGCTTTGATTGACAGCTTAAATTTGATGCTAGGATGCGGGTACACTAATTTGTTGCAATGGATGCAGGCATGACAACAGTCACACTAAGAGCGTGGCAACCTGCATGTTGAAAGCGTGGCAAGTTGCATGGTTGTTCGTTTTATTTTTATTTTTTTTCATTACTCGGCCAGGCTCTCAGAGAACACAAGGGCTCTCAGAAATAAATCTTGGATATTGATGGCCAGGGTGGTTTCATACATTATCATCTCCATTTGTTGCCACTGTAATATTGATGTTCTTGTTTTCATCCATTTATTTTCCTCAAGTATATTGTGTAGTGTCAACTTTTCGGTGCTCCACACCATAATTCTTGTCGATGTGGCAATGAACTCCTTATTGTTGGTTGCAAGTGTGCTTCTTGTGCAGAATGAGTTAAACTCTAATAATGATGGAACCATATCTTTTAGATGTTTTTTTTGGTCTCTAGTGGTTCGAATTTGAGGCTTTAAGGTTACTGTGATGCGTAGCTTATAAAATATGTTTAGGGTCAGAGTTATTTTAATTTTTAAACTAAAATGTCAGGAGCTGGCTATATTGCATGGGTATTTGACAAATTCTTTTGCATTCGTTCATGCATGCCCTGCGAGGCTCTCAGAGAACACAAAGGATGGTTGCAAGTGTGCTTCTTGTGCAAAACGAGTTAAACCAATGGATTACACTAACTCTAGTTGTATTCTTATTTTATTAAAGAAATTAATTTAGGTTATCAGTGGTGTTGCTTTGATGGTGTTAGTTAAGAGAAATCATTCCGTTCTTAACTCTTTGGTGTAAACCTGACTGCTTTTTGGTTATGTAGATCATTATATTTTGTAGTACATTTAGTTAAAAGTAGTTATTCCGGTTTTAACTCTTTGGTGTAATCCTGATTGTTTTTTGGTTATGTAGATCATCATATTTTGTAGCACATATCAACTGGAAATAATATTGTCGGATGATGTAAACCATAAACTTGTTAGAGTGGATTTATGTGCCTCCCTGGTAAGCCCCAGCTTATATGCCTTGTTTCTAGGGCCAATAGATAGATTCATTATTTATAATTCATGGTGCTAACTTGCGCAACTAGAAACTCTGCCAACATGTTCCAATATTCCCTGACTGAGTGCTGCATAAAACGAATAGCAGACGCTGCTTCTTAGTTTTATAATTGGATTCTTTACCTATGAAATGGCAGCTTTTCTAGCAGAAATGGAGTGGATTTCTTCGTTGGACATAAACAATAAACAATGAATATGATAAGCTCGTTATAGGAATGAATACGCCCAGGTTAGTACTTTCTTCTCTGGCCTTCAATTTGCCTCATGTGAGTAAATGGTCTGTAAATTATATTGATGTGGAGACTTTGTTCTTCTTTTGTTTGGGAATTTTTATTAGTTAACCAATGAACATACTTTCTATTTCTATTATTACTATTGAACAGACTTTTAATTACCATTTAATTTCAGGTCTGTGATTGATATTGACATATGTGAATCTCTTCTCTTTGTTTGTGTTCTCAATTTTCGCAATTCCATACTTATTGGTGTAGTTTTTCATTAAGCGTCTGTGCCATCAATACAGCAGCCTATGCATTTTAATAGGAATTGGACAACTAAAATAACAAATATAATAGAGGACCATGTACTGATAGGGTCAAAATTTAAGGGAAACAATTCCCATAGAATTTCTACATCAAGAGATTCTCAATATTGACATGCTTCGCGAATGAGTCTACAACATTATTTAAAGGTTCAAACATTTTCAACACCACCACCTTCTTGTCATCAATCATATGTCACACAAATGGTACTAGACATCAATATGATTTGTTTTAGCATGATAAACAAGGTTCTTTGCTAGAAAAATTACACTATGACTATGATGATTTGGTGATACGGTTAAACAGTGGATAACATTTAATAGAACATTTTCCCCTGGCGGCTGTAGTTTGTAGAATCCCACTGCAAGTGAATTGTAAACGGTGGCGCATAACATTCTTCTTGGACATGCAGCTGCTGTGGAAGTATATCGGTGCTTTGGAAGTATATCAGAGCAAATACCAGGTGAAGTTTTTTGCATACAAAATCGCTAAATAAATTGAGAGTAGCTATAGCTTTCATGACGGATCATCCAATGCACTATACATTAATATTTAGATTAAGTTCAATTATGAACGATTTATTAAACACTTGGAAAATACTGTTAAGTTACATGTTTGTCTTTTTTACCATTTAAAGGTGTTTGTATTTTACAATCCAAAATTTAGTGTCAAAGTTGAGCAGTCATAAAATCATTTGATCATAGGTCAAGTATGTGAACTTATTATCGAAAGTGAGAACGCCTACCATTGAGGTGTTTTGACTTCTAAGGTACTAGATGGTTTCTAAATATAATCCTTGTATAATTCTTTGATATCGATAGGGATAAAATTGTCGAAGGAGGGTCATGATGTGTCCCACATCATCAACGTGAAAAGGAAAAATGAGGAAAGTGAGAATAAGTGCTCCCCGATCGTTGCAATTTCACCACTTCTGACTGTTCAAATTTAGAGAAAGAAATCCTCTAACTATAATGTTGAAGGAAGATCTAGATATGGAAGCATTCCTAGATTTAATGAGTGATATTGGATATCAATATTGAAGCAAGGACTCTTTGACAGAGAAACTCTTTTTAGGTTTAGGCCTGAACAACAAGCACCTTGGTTATACATTTTACTGTCTAGATAAGTAGGATCCACCTACGTATAGTCTCCATACATTCATTGTGAGAAAGGATCCTTCCAAGGTGTGGAGGGTAATAACAAGTAGTTAGTGTGGGGAATTTGAGAAGGCTACTAGAGGTAGAAGATGAGTGAAGCATCCTGATGTGGAAAAAATGGAACCACCAAATTTCATTTATTCTTATAGGCTATTCCAGCCCTAAGCTTTGCATAGCCAACTTAAATGTCCACGTACCTACTACTTCACTTCAACAATGTTTTATTGGTCTTTTACAATTGCAAACAAGCAGCAACTGTAGATGCAATGTCGGGGACATTGCCACCTCGTGGCTCTTGTGTTAAATATATAAATTGGTTTTATGTAATATGAAAAAGTTAATAATCAAATAACTAATTTATTCGGGTAACTCATTTATTTGGGTTTGAGTATTCAATTCCTCTTTAAGTCAGTTGATTTTATAGACAGGTACATTCATTATAAACTGTATATAAATTTTTTTATATTTTTTTTCTAAATTACCAAAGGTTATTATATTTTTATCAAAGATATTTTAAATATATGTTTTATATTAAAATCAATTTATGAGGACAAAGTTTTATGTAGTGTTATCATCCAAAATAAAAATAAAAATTTCAATACATAATTTCATTTTAAATATTATTGGACCCAATTTGTATTATTTAATATTAGTTTTAATATTAATTACTATTAAATATTACTTATAATATTAGCTATGTAATCCACCTAATAATTTTAAATTATTATTTCTTTGAATATTATATTTTTTAAATATTTTGACAAGAAAGCCAAAATGGAGGTAATGGATTACTTTTATCTAATAATTAAAAATACTAGAAGAAATCATAACTGAAATAGTTGTTGAAAGAGTGTTTGCTCATCCACAAAGGGAAAAGATAAGTGGTGAAAACTACTGAGTGAGAACTCAAGTGATGCGAGAGGCATCTTCCCCAAAATCAAGTCAAGACTGCTTGTGGAGTGTTAAAGAGCAGGAAGCTCATAAATGACCAAGTCCTAGGCAAAATACTATATAACAGTATGTCCATCAAGCAAGAAGGAGGCTAGCGATGGGCGAGGAATTGATCTGTTAATGCAAAAGATGACACATTGATTAGATTTTGACCTTGTAGTTCAACAAACGGGCTCAAGGGTTCTGAAGCAAGTAAGACTTGTATGCTCTAGGAGTTGGTTGGGAGGAACGACAACTTTAGTTCTGTTTTCTTGACAATGGTGTCAGGTTCCCTATTCTATTTCTTATATGTTTAAGTATTGATAAATTATAGACCAAGTATAGACATGAATCATAATTACATTTTTATAGTAAATTATATTGTGTATATATTCCTAACATTTTCCTATTTCATGTTATGATTTAATATGAATTTTTCTTTATTAATAGAGGAATCACATATTTATTATCTTAGTATATTTCAATTAATATTCATTTGGGATTCCATACCCGAATTAGAGTGGATCTAATGTTAACCTAACTAGGAATCTGAACGAAAGTATTATAGATCTGGTTAGATACGTTAAGGTATGTTTGCATATTTTCTCTTAAAAATATTTTAAATGTAATAACTTTATAACTTATTCCCATTTAAAAACTATGTTTCAAGTATATCTACAGTTACGACTAGATTCCAATTAATATAAGTTAAATAACGATTTTTCAGAAGGAATTTACTAGCTAAATAACGATTCTAAAGAAGGATTGACTAAGTAAACAATGATTCAAATAACTCCAACAAGAGATCAAAGAACATAAAAAATAAACGAATAGAATGCATACAGTCGTATAGAATTCCTTAGAGTATATAGAGTAGAGTCGAAAGGCCTTTCTTTCCAAACAAACATCTAAATCCAAATCTAGATCAACGAATTATCTCAACAGTAATGAATTATTCGTATAGCTGACAGATCTAATTAATAAGTCAAACAACAAACATATCTAATTAATTACAGAGTAAAACCATATCAGTCATTAACTTAAACACACAGTCTCCATTCACGGGTATCCATACCCCATGATACACGGCTCTAGCCAAAAGTTTAGCCAACATAATTGACTCATCTAAAAGGAGATTAACTTTCGAATTTCATCAACAAGTTCGAGCTGATAAACATTGCGTGGTTGTAAGCTCGTTAAATGGAATCTGTTGTTTAAAGAATCAACGACATGTACATCCAAATGGATAGCATGACAACGCATTAAAATAAGAGAGGTTGCAAAGCCATTTCTACATTCTAATACAAACCCATAAGGGTTAACTAAAAAACATTCCAACTTATCTTCGTAGTCACGGCGAAATCCATATCCATATGTGTTCTACAAACCCAGTGGGGAACCACTGTAACCTATTTATTAATAGATCCTTACCATTTGGTTGTTGATGGAACCATTGGTGCAGAACAAGCACAACCACACCAGGGAGTACATGCACATCAAACAACTAAGAAATGTTAGTATGTTTGCTTAGTTAAGACTATAGTCATTTGAAGTAAGCAAGTTGGAGGAGTTTCCTCACATTTGGCATGGAAGAAGGAGGCCTGAGAGGAGGTCACCTTGTCGCCACTCTCAACGGCCAGGTTTCCAACCTACATTCCACATCATAACACAGTTAAAATATGTAATTATAAACTGTAACAAATAATATGCATAAGGATGACATGGTCAAACCCTTACATAACCAAGCGATGCATGGGTGGGAAGCTGGAAGCTAGAATTCGGTGAAAGCTCCTGTAGCCACCCAAATTCCGCCTGCACTTTAAAAAGGAATAAAGTCAAAGTTTTCGTAGGAAATTAAATTGATCAAAGCAAATAAACTTCCAGTAAAAAATTACCTTAAACGAATGCAGAGAGGTCCAGAAATCCCAAGTTAAACAATTGCATAATCTATTAATGTAAAAAAAAAATTGAGTAAAGGAAAACTGTAGTGGGGATTTCTCCCCTACTACATGCAAAAGAACCTATCGTCTATCAGCCAGATCATAAGGTAGAGTTCATGGTGTGAGGGATTGCTCAACCTCGACTTGCAATAATAAGCAATAACAACAACAATAATATTTAATCTAACTAATGCAATAAAACAAAATATACCTTTGAAATGGGCCACTGCAGTCGTTTGAAGAAGTGGTCTATAGGATTCCCACGATAATGGTCTCTGTGTGTTCTCCAACAAAGGGTTGTCACCGAGAAAGGGATTAAGGGTTGCATGGAGAGAACTCGATGTGCAATGTGGGATAGTGTGGCTAAAGATGTGGAATGTGATGAAAAGTTGCAGGAAAATGAATGAATGACCAAAAAGTGTTTGTGAGGAGGCCTTCTCAATTTATTTATATGGTGATTCAAGGTTTTATGACCCATGGTATTTCAAAATGGAGGGAATAATGGTGGGATTATGATGTATAATTATGGTTTGGACCATACAGAGTTGGTTGAACAATTTTTTGGTGTTAACATACTTCCCCCTAATGTGTGAGGGAAGGAGCTCATCGTATAGCCAATAGGCATCATAGGATTAAGGGATAAATGGTGACAACGGTGGAGAAACCCGAGGGAACAATGGAGAAGTCGTAGTTTCCTCATTCAGACTACAATGGATTTTGGTTTGTATTACTTCTCAAAATGAATGAGGTACATATAATCTTGGACATATACATGGACGAGGTGGGAATACCCACACTTGTATCAATGTATCAATATACAAATGGGGATCAAGGCTCAAATACTGGGAGCTGATCAATACATATCTATGACTGGTAATACATAATGGTGGCATTCATGGGAGGATGAATACAAATATTGATCTAAAGAAATGGTACATGGGAACAATGGCATTCTCATAGAATGCAATATCATAACAATTGATGCCGTATTGAATCTGGAGAGATGTACACAACTAAATGGACTCGATGACTGAGAGTCAGAATATCTGAGGTACAATAAACAAGATCAAGTATTGTAGATACACGGAAGCATGACACTGAAGGGCTTCCAAACATTGCTACCAACGTAGCCTAGAAATCATAAGGGACATGAAACTGTATGGGTCCTCAAAATAGACTCACCAATGTGCTAGAATTGGGTTACAACCGTGGTCTTTGACCAAATAATGAATGAACCAATACCCTATACAGATCTCAACGATGCGATGATGGAATTGAAGTTGAGCACGTGAGACACAACCAACCCAAAAGGCACTAAGGAATCCTTTCAAGTGGTCCAAGGAAATCATCAATGAGGTGGATGAAACCAAGATACAATGACCTCTAGGTTTATCCTATGAAATAGATGTGTTGATGTTGACAGAGGGAGACCTGCAACTACCAAGGAAATGGTGTTTCCTTAATAGAAGCACAAGGGGTACAACCAGAGATATGGAACAATACTAGGATTGAGGCACTAAATGGGGAATAGGGGCAGGGGAGTACGGGGGACTCAAACTGTCTTTTTCAGAGTATGACGAGAGGGCTAACCTGGTAGTAGATGATACTGATTTATAGGGAGGGGATCATAGATGTGTAACTGGGAAGATGACTGCAATGGGAGGTACTTGGGGAAGTAATTGGAAAAGTGATATTTAGGGGATCCAACGGAGGCTCATCATAGAGTACTCTAAAAAAAAGAGACCCAATGAGGGAATGCTGCCATAATGTGAGACCATATGTGGGCACCGAAAGGCACTATTTGGGCCTTCTTCATAGTTTAAGGAGCATGAAGAAGGCATAGAAGTATGCTAAATATGATACTATCTCATGGATTTTTGTCGAGCCCAAGACGGTAAATGCTCGATGGTGTTTTCATGTTTAGAGAGTATGAAAAAATGAAGAAGGCTCCAATGGGTCTCTTTTCATACAGTAGTCTCCTAATTCTAAAAAAAGGATAAAAGTGTACAAAGCAGAGTTCTCTCAACCGAAAGGGGAAGAGAGACTTATTTTCTGTAAGTAGTCCAACCAGGTCGAAAAAGGTTAAACCTATACTGATTGGACGGTCATTCAAATAATTTTACGAGCATGACCTAAACCAAGTTTGCTCGACGATATTTTCTTTATGAGAGGGCTGGAAAATAGATTAAATACAAACCATAAATGAGCTTTTCGTAGAGTACGGTCACAATGTCCAACAAAGCATAAAAGGATACAAAGGAAAACATTCCTAGATGGAAGGTGCTAGGGTGGTCCTTTTCTTTAAATAGTACATATTCCGAAAATGAAATAAATGAGGCCACATAGACGCCCTTTCAAATACTTTAATGAGCATGAAAGGAAGCAAGCATGCTTGATAATCTGTGCATTCTTTAAGGAGGCATAAAAGAGCTTAACATAAACTTTGTAATGGTAAGGCAAGCAAGGAGGAAGTGTTTTATGTACCATTATTAATTCTTGCACATGATCTAGGAACTAAGATTCAATCTCATCAAAGAATTATTAACAATTACTCATGAATTAGCAATAACTGGAATACCCAATAGGTTTCCTCTCTATATATTATATAAACAATAAAGGATTACAATTCCATGCATAGCAATGGCTTAACTCAATGAGTGAGTCTAGCTTAACTGACTCTTTGCCATGCAATCTCACTCAGTTAACCACTTGACAAAAAACCTTAATTGACTCACCAATCCTAACTGAAGTTGGAGTGCAATAAATGACTTAATCTCAACTGAAGGAGATCAAACACATGTCATAGCAACCAACCATCAAGTGCTAGTACTGCATGACTCCAATAAACCTTGATGAGGTTAACTGAAGCTGAACTGACCATCAGAAGTTGGTGAAGGCGCCTAGTTCACTCCAGTTCATTAAATAATAATAAAATAATCAATAAATAATGATTAAATAATATATTTAATGCATGGAGGCACCTTAACTGACTGTAACTGATTGGTTGAACTGAAAGTAACCCCCAGTTAGCAATTAGGTGCATGAATGTCACCCAGATCACCCCTGGAGTGCTCCAGTTAGCCTCCTTGACTTTAGGGAAGGCTAAGTTAGCCTCCTTGACTGTAGGAAGGCGTGAGGATGACTGGGATGATGGTAATTAATGCTCCACTGATTTAAATTAAACTTAGGATAGTGGTTTAACTAGGCCAATTTGACCGAAAGAGTGTGTATGATGGTAAATGTCTCCAACAACCATAAGGGATGATTTTATGAACATGGCTAATATGGATAAAAATTACAGTGGAACACTAGTGGGGCCTACTTGCGGGATGGTGAATGGCGGTAAAATAATGCCAAGTTTGCAGTATGGATGGAGTGGATGGCTCATGAACATTCCAATACATAAAGGGTTTGATTTTCCTAGTGGCATGTAAATCAAGGTAACTCTAGGAAAAGGCCTAGAAAACAATAGGGAGAACACGAGACGTGGGTCTCATAAGAAGAAAGAGGATGAAAAATCAAACCTGGTGGTGCAAACGGCTTGAAAAACAGACGTCGGATGGCTCTGTGGTGTACAAAAGAAAGAGTTGACGAAATGGAGGCCTATAAATAGGGAGGGCCACATGACACTTGTCATTTTAACTATGCATTGTTGACTTGGAATGGAGGGCCCCATAGCAAAGTTGTTGATTTATTACGACTGGACCGATGGTTTTCCAATCTGTGAGTTGTAGGTAAGATCTGTCACATATCTCGTCAATTTCAGTGGTGTAGTTGTTATTTTTTCTCACTATGGGGGCCTCGACCGATCTCTAAGGGTTTGCGGGCATGGGTTGTACTTTTCAAGGGAAAAGGAAAAACCTAGGTCACACCTATCAGGAATAAAGGAAAAAATTGGTCGCACCTGTCAAGGGGACAAGTGCAACCTAGGTCGCACCTGTTTAGGAGACTAGCTCGAACCATGTCACACCTGTCAAGCATTTTTGCACAAAAAAAAGGCTCGATAGGTGGGACCTAATATGGAATGGAAAATTTTGTGTAACTATGTTTGAAATGGACTTTTTGGATGTGCAGGATGCCTCGAGTCAGATGATGAGAGTAAGACATCGGGGACCTCAAAGATGAGGTAGAGGAGGATGGAGCAGTGTAGGATACACTCACCCAGTGTGGGTTGTTGAAGTTATTCCATACCCCCCTAATGCGTTCAGCAAAGTTGATGCTAAACAAGTTGGTGAGCTTTTGGAATAGAGACTCAAAGTTCTTCATCATACAGGGTGAGCGACTGGATATCACCCTTCAGGACATGTACTTTATGACTGGCCTCCCACTGTTGGGTGTGATCGACTATATTTCGCCGAAGCTCCCAAGGGGGGTGTTGATGAATGACTTGTTTTCCAAGCATTTCTATGCCTCAACTTATGTGCATGCATCATACATATTGGTGTGCAACATCGAGCGTATAGAGACTCAGGCAGTGGTAGTGAAGGTGTTGTGGATACTGGGATTGAAAGATATGCACAAGATCTTGGGTGGCTAGCTATTGATGGTCGAGAGTGGGATGAGGGGAACCTAACATGGGTGGGCCTAGATGTGCTTAACTGTGGTTCGACATGGGCTGAACCAGGATAGTTCGGTGGATGGGGATTTCTGTTTCCCCTCCTTTATGTGATCATTCTTCTTTGAGCGACTACTAACACTGTGATCGCATATGGAGGTGCATGATGGAGGACCTCGCGAGCCTCATATGAGGAGTTAGTGCAGAAATATGACCAATGAGGGAGAGAGATTGGTGGGTCGTTTATTCACCTGGAAGATTTTTGCATAGTGGCAGAAGCTTCCTATCCTTATAGAGGACTATCCATACACGGGGATGGACTATCAGGGAGATCCGGAGATGCCTCAACCTCCTATATAGGTCTGGGGACCTGATGGTACGTATACATGACTCTTTGTGGTTTCAGTCATATATAGTTTACTAGCATAGTGGTATCTATATTATACATGTGATAGATATTGATGACATGATGTGTGCATATGCAGACGTGTGATCGCACCCTCCCGTGAGGTACCAACAGTGTAGGGGCATGTTGGAGGGTTTAGATCCACCCGCTCATGGGAAGATGAGGTGGAAAAGTGCTACATTGGACTCCCTACGGCTAAAAATGCAGCAGTTATTAGAGGGGGTCACCGATGATGTGTGGCAGTACCTAGACAACGATCTAATCAACGCATGCTATAGAGCTCCTCCAAAGTGGATATCTATGATGAGGAGGATCATGGATGCTACTAAGTATGTCAAAGCGGTGACACAAGGTGATGTGTTGATGGAGGAGGACACAGATTTAGAGGAGGATGACTCAAACTAGCAGCTTGTGATGTTTCCCCCATTGCATTTGTGCATCAGGAATTTTGTATGATATATATGACGATAAATCTTGTGGTGCTTCTATCTTTGTATTGAACATGAGATTTATGATATGAATACACATGGTGCTTCTCTCATGTGCATGGGAAAAGTGAAGAGAGGGAATCTAGAATTCAATGGAAAGAATCGACTCAACACCGTGGACTAAATGAAATGGGGTACAACTAGTGGTGCTCTTAGTCGATGTATGGTAGGCCTAGAGGGAATAAAAGAGAAAGTGGTGCCATTTGGACTTGTGTTTTTCCACCATTAATCGGAGCATATTTTTGAGGATCTTGTTGACAGACTCAACTTTTCCATTTCCATGAGAGTAATAAGTAGAGGAATACTAGTGTTGAGATTTCAAGATGGCGGAGAGCTCTATCCAAACATTGTCCTTGAAATGAGAACCATTTTTTAAGACTAGCTTGAAGGGGACACAAAAATGAGTGATAATGTGGTTTAAAAAGAAGAGGGCCTTAGTATCATCCTTACAATTGAGGGTAGGCATTGCTTCGACCCATTTGGTAAAGTGATCAATAGCCAAAATGATGTATTTATAGCCTCCAGTGGAGGGAGGGTTACAGGTAATGAAGTCAATCACCCATTAACAGAAGGGACCGACTATGATGACGGGATGTAGAGACGTGGGAGGTGTTCTTTCCTTTGGGGAAAAGAGTTGACAATTGTGGCAGTGTTTAACTTCATGAATGAAATCAGCAGAGATGGTGGGCAAGAAAAAATGGGCGCGGAGGATACATAGAGGAAGAAGATTCAAGATGGCTTGAACCTTCAAAGGATCCATGAAAATCCCTTTTTGAGACGTGATAAACCCTAATAAGCAACTGGTTGGGACACATAACACACACTTGAGGGTGTTCAAGCAAATGTTATATTTGTGACATCGTAGGAATACTTGCCATAAGTCGTCCAAATGTTGAGAATTCTTTCGAGATTGAGTCACGAGGTCATCTAAATAGACCAGTATAATGTGAATGAGGTAGTGGAAGCAAAAGGTCATGGCCCACTAAAAAATGGCTCCAACATTTTTTAGGCCAAACGACATGACATGATCCGTAAAAGTGCCCCAGGCAGTAGTAAAAGTGGTTCTGTACTGATCTTTACGAATCTGTATTTAGTTATAACCTAAAAAAATGTCCATGAAGGAAAATACTTCATGGTCAGTGCAAGCATCAATGATTTGGGGTATAAACAGAGTGGGGAAGTTGTCTTTGGGACAAGCCAAATTCAAGTCACGAAAGTTAGTACAGACATGAATGATACCCTTTTTTTTATTAACGAGAATGGGATTGGAAACCCAATTGTTATACACAATGGGGTATATAAATCCTGCTTTGCACAGTTTCTCAATCTCATCTTTGATGGTAGGGGCCTTTGACGGGTGAATGGGACATTGATTTTGGATAATGGGGGAAACATCAGGCCATGTGTCGATGCGATGTTCAACGATATATGGATCAAGTCCAAGAATTTCGGTATAGGACCAAGCAAAGATATCACAAAATTCCTGGAAAAGTGTTTTGTAGGAAGTGAGTTCTTCACGGGAGCAAGAAACATCGAATGTAATATCTTAAACTATCCCAGGTGTGGTTGATATATCAACCTTAATGGTTTGTGAAATGTTAACCATGTTACCTTGTTTAAAGGAATCAAGTGTCAATATTGGGTTTTTAAACAAACGACACTTTCATGGATGAAGTCTTTCGCTTCGACAGAGAATTGGTCCGACAATGAAGAAGGATCATCAGGGATGAATAAGGAGCGATGGTGCAAATCATCCCAAGGATATCTTGGAGTCAAAATAGCTTCAAGGATCTCTTCGTCATTGTGAAAGTAGCGTGTGGATAGATCAAATGGATCTTCCATGGATGAGGAGAGGGAAGGACTACTGGAGCTAGAGATCATATAAATGGTGTTAGCGGTGTTCTAGGAAGATGTCGGAGGGTGGATCTCCTCAAGAACGGTGATTTCAGACTCACGGGAGTGCTTTCGATGGTCACTAAGGAGAGACTAGTACTCAAGCAAGTTTGGGAAATGGTGTGAATAATGCCCACATAGGCCACAAACTGCACATGGGTGGTTTGTTCATAGTGATTTCATTTTAACCACAGGTATGGTTGATACATTAACAACTCGAGCATCGTCAGTCTTGACTACTATGCGCATATGGGTGAGAATTATTGGAAAATTGATACAATTTTGTGTCCCATGGACTTGGACATCGCATAAAGCACATGTAGGAGGAGGATGTGGTTTTGTCGGGGTGTTGGCTTCCTTGCCCCTATTCTTCATGGGAGGATGAGGGGAAGAAGTAGCAGGACAAACATTCAGTTGTGTACTAGGAGGTGGGTGTGACCCTATCTCAATAGGTTGGACTAGATTCAACACGATCTGTGGGGTCAGGAGAAGGGTGGGGGAATAGAGGTACCACATGGGAATACCCAAAGTGAAACCCGAAAGGTTGAGAGTAGCCATGAATAGCTTACTCACAATGCCAAAAGGTGGAAAAAGGAAGTGGATCATGTGTATGAGGAAAGAACCCCAATAATTCCCTGAGGTTTGTGGTTGGGGTTGTGACTGAGGGTGTGAGGAGGTCGGCATGTTACTGAATTTGATACTAAGTGCACAAATCCAATATGTCAGTCAGTGAAGGAGGGGGTGGGAGAGACAAAAAGGTGTCCATCATAGGTGTGTTGGAAAATAGGCCTAGGACAACAGTAGAGAAGGAAGGGATGGAGAATTTTTCGATGGTAGTGTCGATAGTAGGGAGGACATGTTTTGGTGTGTTCAGTCCCTTAGGATCGTAATACATCAATTGGTAGAAGGTCATTATCTTCCCATCATGGAGGAACATCAAGAGTCAAAATACGATAGAAGCAATGGCTCGCATTGCATACATATAACTACGTCGAAGGAGGAGTTTGTAATAAAGTTGAGCATTGACAACCTCAATGTCAATCGACATGGTTTTCCTGGCCAACTCAACATGGACATGCATGAGAATTCCTTATGGTTGAGCAAAACGGCCATCGTAAGAATGAAGGGCGATGGTGGAAGGTTGAAGGGTTGGGGATCCAAGCTTCTTCCAAACAAAGGTTGACATAACATAAGTGGACGCTCCCTCATCAATTATGCATCGATGAATAACCAAATTATGAATCATGACCAGAACATGGAAAGCTATGGATGATGGCATCCAGGGTTCTCCTTGATCCAATTTGAAAGTGATTAACCTGGAATTAGAGGGATAAACAACACCTAAAGAGGAGAGCAAAGATTTATGTTTTGAAAGACAATTTATGAGTACTTCCAGAGCAGACATGGTTGAGGGAGACTTGGCCAAGTCATCGAAAATACTGTAATTAAGAGTGTCTCTGGAAGTGGGATTTTTCACAACATGACACAAATGGAACTAGGGGACTTTGGAAGTTCCATCCATGGGGGGTCTTAGAAAATGTAAGGACATATCGATAGAGGTGGAGGTAGATGTCGTGGATGGATTAATGGTTTCTATGGTGGAGCCATACTGATTTCATCAATTCTGTAGGTTGACACCAGAAGATAATGTCATAAGGTGATGGACACCAAGATCAATGGGTTGACCTGCAAAAGTGGTTATGGTATTATGTGGCACCAAGGATTTGGTTTCAACCATCCCTTAATTTGGTAATGGATTTTGCAGCACCATAGGTGAAGTACCTTGTGGTTCTGGGTTTGGATGAGCCAAAACGACCCCATTGGGGTCACGTTGATTATCGGTTTGTAGTAAATGGGGAACTTGATTCATATGGGGGCACTGATGTGTATAATGGTTGTAAGTGTCACAAATTGTGCACGAATGGTTAGTCCGCAACTGAGTGTTATTTTTGGGTATAGGTGGACATTGGGGATTATGTGCAAGGGGATTAACTTTGTTGTTATTCATAGGGTTGGGTTGTTGGCCAACTCCTTGAGGTTGTTTATTTTCCTGATTCCTACCTCTGTTTCGTCTTCCCTTCCCTTGTTGGTTATTTGGGGTGGTTTGATTAGGTAGGTTTTGTTGACCATATACCTTTCTTTAAGGAACAGGAGGAGTCAGGGTTGGAGCAGGTGTAGGTTGCATAGTTGGTGGGTAATATGCAGGAGCAGCTAGAGGGGCTACAAATCCTACCATCTAGCCATTACATGCAGGTGCCAAGCAATTCATTCTATGAACATGAGGAACTAGTGCAGGAGATGCATAGGAAGGGGTGGCTCCAGAAAAATCCGCTACACGTGAAAATTCATGGGAATAGTTAGGTTGGGAAACACTGGGGGGGTTACCAAAATGGGATGGCATTGAAGGAGAGGCCAAGTATAAGTGGGGGATGTTGGGTGATAGAGTCTATGACTCCATCAGCAACATGGGATTCCCCCGGCGTATATCAATGTGAGGATTCAACATGGGGAGCATCAGGTATGATGGTGTACAGATTACCTAATTAGGCATAGATGAGATCAAACTATTGTGACTTGAGGATGGCTTCTTTCTCAGTTTGTGGGCTCTCGGATGCAACATCCTTCATGATAGGGGGGATTAAGGCTTTGATAAACCAATCCAATAAAATCATATTATATAAATAGATCTTACACAAGCTACGACGACGACGCCACTCATGGATATGATCCATGATATGGGTAGAAGTGTTTTGTCTATAGGATAATAGGATTTCCACGCCCTCGTTGTAATGGATGGGTAGCTTAAATTACTAGAGAAACATCGAGGTTAACGAGGGAAAGTTTGGATAAGTGGCATGAGGTAGTTCGATATACCACTTGGCTGCAATGCTTGTGAGTGTGCACTAGAATATCCATAATCGAATAGAATCATCCACAATGTTGTTAGATGAATACCATAAGTGGAATGACATAATGTGGTTTTGAGAGTATTCTCCTGCATTTCCCTCAAACTTAGGGATGTCTAATGAGAGTTTGGTAGGAATGGGAGGCCATAACGAGTCACGACGGATGGGATCATTCTTCAACTGTTTCAAATCAGGTAGGTTGAGACTAGCATAAATGCCATAATAGGACTTGGAGTAGATCGGGGAGGGCTAGTAATGGTGTTGTGATCGATGGGAATATAGTTGTCACGTGCAAATGGTGGTGGGTATGGATTACTTCTGATAATAGGAGTAGTCACTGGAAGGGTGTGAATAGTCGGAATGGTGGTAGAAGGGCCAATTCCCCCATGTATAAAGGAAGGTATAGTATGAACCATGGTAGCTAAAGTGGGGCCACCACTAGTGGGTAGCGTACGAGAAACATTGTGTGTTGTGGCGACGGACCTAATAGAACTAGAACCTATGGGTTCAGCAAAAGGGGTACCCGATATGATGGGTGGATCGGTCATGAGTCCACTATCAACCGTTCCCCCCTGAAAGGGGTTATGAGGTGCACCAGCCATGGGGCTAGATGGGGCAGCGAATAAGGTAGGTTTGGATTGATAGTAATCTGAATCAGATGTAGTGTATGGCTATGAAGGTGGTGAAAAACCTTGAATATCAATTCGATAGTCACGGTTCAAGGAACTGAACTGAGGAGTATGCCCCCTAAGACTTTGTGAGTAGTGTAGTGGAGAAATGGTGGTGTGGTGGTCTTCTATATGATGAATGAAGGCTCAAGGGTGTCAAACACAAGCTCAAAAGTCCAACTACAGGAGAGTGTGAATAAGGAGAGTTGGTAAATGGTGGCATGCATGCCAAAAAGCAAGCTCTAAAAATGAACTGCAACAGTGTGTCACAATAGGTGAGTCTACAACAAAACGACCAAAAATACAAGAAGAAGAACTATCTGTAAAGAAAATGATGCACTAATCTATGGGGTATAAGTGCAAGCAAAATCCTAGGTACAAGATGGAATCCCCTCACAAATCATATCCTCTACTAGGTGATGAAATACACAGTTAAACAATATGAAATGGAAGAAAAATATCCTAAGAGAATACTAAGAGGGACCTCGAGAAAAATATCCCTAAGAGACTGGAAACTAGGATACTTCGTTAATGACACGTCCGGAATGGTTTCCTGTCACTTCAGCCCTTTGGTCCTTAACACTTGATATGGTCCTCGACATGCACGAGAAGGAATATGAAGGGTTATCCTTCGGTACATAATGGAGTGCATTATTTCACCCTGACTTCCGGAACCCCTTCGTTGTGGCATACTTCCATAGAGAGGGGGTCCCATCGACATACTCATCATGACCATGTCAACAAGTAGTAGTGTAATTTTGTACCCCTAATGGAAAAAATATATGTATTATATGTAAGTGACAAAGTGGTGTTATTTTGATTCCTATCCCCAGTGTCCTAACTTAACTACAATATTGTTTTGGTCCTCAAATGAGTTAAACTAAATTTTAGGCTCAGCTTGGGGTCATGAACCAACTATTTTACTTCAGGGTACGACATGTGTGCACAAGTGATGTGTAATGTATAAACCCTAGCGATTTCACTTATGAGACACAAATGTAGAAAATGAAATAACAATAAATGACAATAAATATCTTTCAAAACAACTAATTCTTCCAAAAAATAAGATGTACATAAGTAAATGACTAGCACATAAGGAACTTAACACATAGGAAACACATAGGAGGTCTCAAATACCAAGCTCTAAGGGGGGTCATATACAAGGAAAATAGGACCACAACACAAACCAAGGGGATGTATGTAATTAGATCTAGAATAAAACAGTTGGGGAATGGTAAGAACACAAACAGGGGGTCTGGAAAAGGGTCTCAAACATAAAAAAGGACTGTAAAAACCACAGTTCACACCTGTCAGTGGAACAGGTGCAATCATGGTTGCAAAAAATTATGAAACAATCACGATCAGAATAGAAAATAGCAAAAAGACTCGGGTCACACAAAACTAGGTCACAAAAGCGACCATGATCGCTCTAGAAGCCTAGACAAGTGAGATATGGAGTTTTGTTCCAGGTCTCACTTATCGGGGAAAAAGACATGACCTAGGTTGCACTTATTAGTAAAAATGGTGTGACCTAGATCGTAGCTTTCTATCAGATAGGTGCGATCCAGCCGTAACTAAGGGTTTTTTTAGAAAAACTGTCAACTTGGGCCAAGTGACAGGCACTATGACAGGAATGGTGCGGATCTCTCGTAGGGGGGTCATATATGTGATGAATGAATGTACCTAAGTAGAACAAACCAGTAGAAACACTTGCAAAAAATAGAGATCCAAGGGGATCTCCCTAGTGGAGTCGCCAAAAATGTAGTGGGGATTTCTCCCCTACTACATGCAAAAGCACCTACACTAGATCAACTGGATCATAGAGTAGAGTTCATGGTGTGAGGTCTTCCTCAACATCGAATTGCAATAATAATAAATAACAACAAAAATAATATTTAATCTAATGAATGCAATAAAAATAAAAGATACCTTTAAAACAAGCCACTGCAATTGTTTGAGGAAGTGGTATCTAGGATTCCCACGATCCTGGTCTCCATGTGTTCTCCAACAAAGGGTTGTCACTGAGAAAGGGATGAAGGGTTTCAAGAAGAGAACTTTATGTGCAACATGGGATAGTGCAGCTAAAGGTGATCAAGGGTTTTACGAACAGAACTTGACGTGCAACATGAGATAGTGTGGTTTAAGGTGTGGAATGTGATGAAAAGTTGCAGGAAAATGCATGAATGACCAAAAAGTGTCTATGGGGAGACCTTCACAATGTATTTATAGGGTGATCAAAGGTTTTTTTTCCCATGGTATTTTATTGTGCATGGTATTTATCTAGGGTTTTTTACCCTTTCTAATTTTAGTTTTTTTTTCCTTTTTGGAGAGAGTGGGGTTATGTCACAATAAATGCTCAACTTCCCTGTATTTATGGGGGAAGGAATAATAATGTTTTGGACCATTTTTGGTGTAATTTTAGTTGTGAAGGTCAAAATGGAGGGAATAATGGTGGGAGTATGATATATAACTATGGTTTGGACCATAGAGAGTTGGGTGACCAATTTTTTGGTGTTAACAGAAACTAAAAATGTGTTATTACCTTGTTAAAGGCTTGGAAGGCTCGAAGAGAAACTGTTCTTTGTCTGACGACGAAAAAATAGAAAGTTTGAGGCCATAATGGCAGTCATACCACTGATAAAAACCTTCAAGTAAACCTCATAAACAAGTAATAAAACTTTCATTAACTGATTGAGCAAGGAACGAGAGGGATATGGTGCAAGTATCCATGAATGGTCAAGTTCTCTTCCAAGAACAGTAACATACCAAACTAATGAAAAAAATAAAACCCTAGGAAGGAATAAAATCATGTTTAAACCCTTAAAAAAACCATTGCAGGAGATCACAACAAGTGGATGGTTGAGATCCCTCTCAGACCACCTTTGTATTCTTTTACAACTTGCCATTGAATGTGCTTGGTTGTGTTGTCAACTAGCATCCAGGACAGAGTTATTCTCCATAGTTCAAAACTTAATTGTATGCGTTGGGAACCCTTTTTCCTCTCTTTGAATTCAGTTGCATGCCACTTTCCAACATATCAACCCCATGGCATATGAATGTGGCTAAGGTCATGATCGTGGTGACCATTTCCACCATAACCAAAACACTTAATCAAACCTCAAACGATATCATGTGCTAGGGTTTCAAATACGTAAAAACTTTAACAAAACTATGTGTTGGGTCTCCCATTCATATAATTGTTTATTACAACTTCTAATTAGCCCTTGTCAACTTATATTAAGAATGGTATGGAGGGTAATCTAGGACTAAGCCGTAGATTTTTAGGCTTAGGTTCCTATTAACCCAAACTTAAAATAATTACAAAAGCATTGAAAAAAGTCACCTTGGTGAATTGTTACAAGGTCGTCATTGTCATCCGATTACAACGCCACATGTGGTTAACCCATCCAGGTAAACATTAAAACCAATGCAATTATGTTACATGCATAATTTTACTTATGACAACATATTTAAGATGCTACAACTAAACAAGTTCTATGTTATGACAACATTAACAAAATAATAGAGTAAAGGATTTTTTTATTTGTGTATTTTATAGGTGTGTGATAGAATGGTAGCAGAACATGGTTACAACACTTGAACTGAACAAGCCCAAAACTAACCTTATCTTGTACGGTTTGACTCTCTTACAAATAAGAAAAGAAGAATAATCTTGTTTATTGCAGGAAATTATGGCATATGTGGGAATTTCTATTGAAGAGGAATCACATCCTAGGAATCCAGTAAACAATGTACAAGGTAACATAAGGGATGGTGAAATATGGGTAAGCCTAAATGAAAGTACAAACAATAACCCGTCTAAATTACAACAAACAATTAAGGAACTAAGGGCAGAATTAAAACTGGTTAAGGAAGATAACGAACGAATTCTAAAAGCACAAGAATAATTAAATAATGTTATGTTGTCTAAAATACACAGTAATGAAAAGAGAAAAAAATAAGGAACCAGAACTCAATATAGCAAAAAATACACCTTACAAACATAAGGGAAGGAAACTGGAGTTTTCCAAACATGAGACTGAATCTTCAAGTAAAGAATCAATCATGTATAATACAAGAAAACATACAGATTCTAGTGAAAGTAGTGACAGTAATCGAAAGAAAAATAAATATAAACCTTATGAAGAAATTTGAGGTGAATTCAAAAAAAATCAAAGCTCCTATGTTTAACAAAGAGATCGAGAAAGGAGAAGAAGCGGAAGCTTGCTTATCTAGAATGAAGAAATGTTTCTAGATTTATAACTATTTTGTTGAATTAAAAGAGAAAATGGCCATCTATAACTTAACAAGGAAAGAATATATCTGGTGGCAAGACATAAAGAAAGTAAAAGGCATAAAAGAACGTTATGTAACTTGGAGAATCTTCAAGAAACATTTTAAACAAAAGTATCTCTTAGAACATTATTATGAAGAAAAAAATAAAGAAATTTACGAACTAAGATTAGGTGCTATTACCATGAAAGAAATATACAGTAAATTCTTAAGTTTACTTCGTTATGTGCCCTATATCATTGATGAAAAACAAAAAAATACATCACTTTCTCAATTGTTTACCTCTTATGTTTAAACAGAGGATTGAGTATGACAATCCAAAAATTATGGAAGAGGCAATGAGAAAGGAAAACTTTGGTTATGATCAGAATAAGAATAAAAGGGAAAACATACATAACTAGAAAACTAAAAGATGTGACAACTTTGATCAGAAAACTGAAAATACTAAGTTCTATAAGAACACTTGGAATAACTACCAGGGATATCAATGGAATAACTATAAAATCTTTAAGCCCCTAAATGTTGTAGCAAAATAAAGATAACCACCCACTACCTTTAATAAAAACACTACACAGAGGTAACCACTAAAATCTTGGGAATGTGGTGAGCCACATTATTTTCATGACTTCCCCATAAGAAAGACAAATTTTAATAATGTTCACTCAATCCAAGAAGTTGTTGTAGTTGGGGATATGGCGAGAAGCATTCCCAGAATCAGTGCAACATTGGAAAATCAACGAGCATACCATGAAACTCCAATAGTTGAAATAGAAGGTATGATAAAAGACCAACCCAATTCTATATTGATTGATTTGGGTGCTAGTTTAAGTTATGTATCACCTAGGATTGCAGAATTGTGTAAATTACCACAAGACAAGTTTGAAGTATCTTGGTTGGTACAACTAGCCACAGGCACAAAGAAGAACGTCACTAGTTATGTGAAAAACTATGCCAATTATGATGAAAGAATTGAATACACATGCTAACTTAAATATCTTACTGTTAGGGTATTATGATTTTTTGATAAGAATGGATTGGTTAGAGAAACATAGAGTTATGTTAAATTGCTAAGATAAAAATTTCATATGCTTAGATGATAATGGTAATACACTTAGTGTAAAAGGAATTCCCAGAAAATTTACCATAAGAGAAATATTTGCCTTACAGATGAAAAGGTATGTATGCAAGGGATGCAAATTATTTTAAATTTATGTAATGGATGGCAAGGATAAATATAATCAATTTAAAATTGATGATATACCAATTTTAAAATATTTCAAAGACATATTTCAGGAAGTTCCCAGAATACCACCAAAGAGGGATATAGACTTTACAATTGATCTACCACAAGAGCGGTACCAGCATCAAATGCTACCTATCAGATGAATATAGTAGAGATTATTGAACTTAAATCACAATTACAGGAACTAATTGATAAAAGTACATTTGACTGAGTGTTTTCCCTAAGGGAGCATCGGTTTTATTTGTAAAGAAAAAAGATGGTACCTTAAGACTATGTATAGACTATCGATAATTAAACAAGATGACTATTAAAAATTGATATCCTTTGTCGCGGATTAACGATCTATTCGATCAGTTTTGGGGGGCAATCGTCTTCTCCAAAATAGATTTAAGATCTAGATACCATCAAGTATGGATCAAGGACGAAGATATTTAAAATTTCTTTTAGAACTAGATACGATCACTACGAGTTTGTCGTAATTCCCTTTGGTTTAACAAACACCCCCGCAACTCTTATGTGCTTAATGAATAGTATTTTGAGTAAATACTTAGATAAATTCATATTCATCTACATCGATGACATATTGATCTACTCTAATAATACACAATAACACGAAGAAAATATAAGAATAATTTTATAAGTGTTAAGAGAACAACAACTGTTTGCTAAGATTCGCAAGTGCGACTTCTTTAAAGACATAATCCAATATCTAGGACACTTGGTGTCTAAATATGGAATATCAGTCGACCCCAATAATATTAAGGATATCATGGAATGGCATGTTCTAAAGAATGTAAGCGATGCAAGATCATTCATGGGGATTACTGGATACTACCAAAAATTGATTGAAGGATTTTCTAAGATAGCCTACCCCATAACTTCATAGAAAAAAAAAGGTAAGAAATATTATTGGAGTGAAAAATATACTAAAAGTTTTATAAATTAAAACATTTGTTAACTATGTCTCCTATCTTAGAAATTGTTGACCCCTTTAAGAATTTTTTCGTATGCACCAATGCATGTAAAGAAGGATTAGGAGGGGTACTAATTCAAGAAAACTATGTTGTTGCCTATGACTCTAGAAAGTTAAAAGAACATGAGAATAATTATGCTACTCATGACCTATAATTGGCTTCCATCATACATGCGCTAAAAATGTGGAGACACTACCTCATCGAAAGAGGATTCTTACTGATATTAGATAACATAAGTCTAAAGTACTTGTTTGACCAACATAATATTAATGTGAGACAAACTAGGTGGATTCCATTTTTAAATGAATATGATTTTGAAATAAAACATATAAAAGGAAAAGAAAATAAAGTTGTGGATGCTTTAAGTCATCAACTATGAATCAGATTTAGAAAATAAAATTCTGAATATAGAAACTTTTGATAAAGAGTATCAAAACTTAAAAGAAAAGACCGTAGAAAATGAAAGGAAGAAAATAAAAATAGATCTTTGTCTGAATGGAAGACGGTTATTACTACATAAAGGAATATTATATATATCTAACTCAACAAAAATTAAAACAACTATTATGGATGAATTACATAAACGACCTTATTCAAGAGACTCTCGATATCAAAAAATGATTGTTATGACGAGAAAATACTTCTTTTGTCCTAATATGAAAAAAGAAGTATCGGAATATTTAGCATGTTGTAGTGAATGTCAATAGGATAAGGTTGAAAAATCGACATCCAACAAGATTACTGCAGCCATTACCCATTCCAAAATGGAAATGGGAAGTGATCAACATGGATTTCATAACAAGTTTACCTAAAAAATTTAAACAACACGACTCAATCATGGTCGTAGTGAATAAATTAAGTAAAGTAGCTCACTTTATACCAATAAAATCTACTTATAAGGTTGTTAACATTTCTGATATTTTTATGAAATAAATTTTCAGGTTACACGGTGTACCTAAAGTAGTAATCTCAGATAGAGATGTAAAATTTACAAGAAAGTTTTGGAAAGCCTTGTTTAACGAACTAGGAACCCAATTACATTTCAGCGTGCTGCATATCACCCTTAAATTGACGGACAAATTGAAAGAGTAAATCATATTATAGAAGACACGCTTAGAATGTACGTAATGGATAAACATGGTAAGTGGGAAGATTAATTGCACTTAGTAGAATTTGCATACAACTATCATTTCCAAGTTTTGGCTGGAATGAGTCCATTTGAAATTCTGTATGGAAGAAAATGTATCACTCCAATTTCTTGGAGCAGCCCCGTTGACAGATTAATGTTAGGCTCGAAATTGTTGAAAGATATGGAACAAACAATGAAACGGGTACAAAAAAATTTCAAGGTTTCCCAAGACAAACAAAAATGTTATGCAAACTTGAAAATATATCCTCATGAGTTCCAGGTGGGAGAACATGTGTACAAGGTAAAACCCAAGAAAATTTCAGTAAGACTATGAAGATACTTAAAGTTGGCACCCAAGTAATGCGGGCCATTTGAAATTTTGGAAAAATTTGGATCAGTAGCATATCGGTTAGCATTAACACCTACAATAAAAGTATATAATGTTTTTCATGTTTCCATTTTAAAGAAATGCGTTCATGATGCTACTCATGCGATTGACTCGAATGTTACATAGGTGGAACCCGAAGGATAGTTTCCAGTGGAACCAGAGCATATTCTCAGGAGTAGATAAATTTTACTTTGGAACCGTACCATTATACAATTCAAGGTGCAATGGAAGCACCTTAGTCGAGAGGAATCCACTTGGGAATTGAAGAGTAATATGTGAGAAGCAAATCCAATTCTCTTTCAATATGAAATAATGGAATATTGAAGACAGTAAAATAATAACATTGAGGACGGAGTTATCCTATAAGGGTAGGTGTATGTAACACACTGAATAATTTTAAATTATTATTTCTTTGAATATTATATTTTTTAAATATTTTGACAAGAAAGAAAAAATGGATGTAATGGATTATTTTTATTTAATAATTAAAAATACTGGGAGGAATTAGAACTGAAGTATTTGCTGAAAGAGTGTTATTGAACCACAAGGGGAAAAGAGAAGTGGTGAAAGCTACTAGGTGAGAAATCAAGTGATGCAGGAGGCATCTTCCCCAAAATCAGGTCAAGACTCCTTATGGAATGATAAAGAGTAGGAGGCTCATAAACGACCAAGTCCTAGGAAAATACTATATAATAGTATGTCCATCAAGCAAACATGAGGCTAGTGATGGAAGGGGAATTGATCTGTTAATGCAAGAGATGGCACATTGCTCATATTTTGTCCTTGTGGTTCAAAAAACATGCTCAAGGGTTCTAGAGCAAGTAAGACTTCGATGCTCTAGGAGTTGGTTGGGAGGAACGACAGCTTCAATTTTGTTTTCTCGACAGTCGTGCCAGTTTCCCTATTCTATTTCTTATATGTTTAAGTATTGATAACTTATAGACTGAGTATAGATGTGAATCGTAATTACATTTTTATAGTAAATTATAATGTGTGTATATTCCTAACATTTTTCCTATTTCATGTCATGATTTAATATAAATTGTTCTTTATTAAGAGAGGAATCGTAGATTTGTTATCTTACTTTATATCAATTAATCTTTGTTTGGGATTCCATACCCGAATTAGAGTGGATCTAATGTTAACCTAACTAAGAATCTGAACAAAAGTATTATAGATATGGTTAGATAATTTAAGGTATGTTTTCATATTTTCTCATAAAAATATTTTGAATGTATTAACTCTATAACTTATTCACATTAAAAAACTTTGTTTCAAGTATATCTACAACTAGGAGTAGATTCCATTAATATAAGTTAAACAACGATTTTTCAGAAGGGATTTACTATATAAATAACGAATCTAAAGAAGGATTTACTAAGTAAATAACGATTCAAATAACTTTAGCAAGGGATCAAATAACATAAATAGTAAACAAATAGATTTCAGATAGACATATAGAATTCCTTAGAGTATATAGAGTAGATCCAAAAGGCCTTTCTTTCCAAACAAACATCTAAATCACAAATCTAAATCAACGAGTTATCTCAACAGTAATCAATTATTCATCTAAATCACACATCCAATTAATAAGTCAAATAACAAACAGTTCTAGTTAATTACAAAGTAAAACCATATCATTCTTTAACTTAAACACACGGTCTCCATTCATGGGTATCCATACCCCTTGATACATGGATCTGTCCAAAAGTTTAGTCAATACAATCGAATCTAAAAGGAGATTAACATTCAAATTTCATCAACAAGTTCTGGCTGATAAACATTGTGTGGTTGTAATCCCATTAAATGGAATCCATAATTTAAAGAATCAACGACATGTACATATGAATGGATGGCATGACAACACATTAAAATAAGAGAAGTTGCAAATTCATTTCTACAAGCTAATACCGACCCATAAGGATTAAATAAAAAACATTCCAACTTATCTTTGTAGTAGTGGAGAAATCCCTATCCATATGTTGTCTATGAACCCAATGGGGAGCCACTGTAACCTATTTATTAATTGAACCTTACCATTTGGTTGTCGGTAGACCCATTGGTGCAGTTCAAGAACAACCATTCCAAGGAGTGCATGCACCTCAAACAACTAAGGAATGTTAGTATGATATGTTAGTTAAGACTGTATTCGTTAGAATTCAACAAGTTGGAGGAATTTCCTCACCTTTGGCAATGAAGAAAGAGGCCTTAAAGGAGGTGACCCCATCGCCACTCTCATCAGCCAGGTTTCCAGCCTACATTCCATGTCATTACATGATTAAAATATGTAATTATAAAATGTAACAAATAATATGCAGAAGGATGATAGGGCGAACCCTTACTTGACCAAATGATGGATGAGCAGGAAGCGTGAAGCTAGAATTAGTTGAAAGATCTTATATCCACTCAAACTGCACGTGCACTTTAAAAAGAAAGAAGTCATTTTTTTCTTAGGAAATCGAATTGATCAAAGAAAAGAAACTTCTAGACAAATCTTACCCTAAACGAATGTAGAGAGGGACAGGGATCGACTCCTCCTATTTTCCCTTATTTCTCCTCTTCCTGCATAAACAACGAAGAAACCCAAAGTTAAACAATTGCATAAGTTATTACTCTAAAAAAAAAATTAATTGAGTAAAGGAAAACAGAGAATGTGCTCTTACATTGTTAAATACTTGGAAGGCTCAAAGAGAGACATTTTATGTGGCTAACCATGACAAACCAGAAAGGTCAAGGCCATCATGGCGTCTGTACCACTGATAAAAACCTTCAAGTAAACGTTTGGCAAGGAACAAGAGGTATATGGTGCAAGCATCCATGAATGGTCGATTTCTATTCCAAGAACAATTACACTAGACCAAACTAATGTGAAAAAATAAAACCCTAAGACAGAATAAAATTGTGTTTAAACCCTTGGAAAATCCCTTGCAGGAGATCATGTCAAGTGGAAGGATGAGATCCCTCTCAGGCCACCTTTGCATGCTTTCACTACTTTCCATTGAATGTGCATGGATGTGTTTTCAACTAGCAGCTAGGGCAGAGTTATTTTCCATAGTTGAAAACTTAATTGTATGTGCTGGCAACCCTTGTACCTCCCTCTAAATTTAATTGCATGCCACTTTCCAACATATCAACCATGTGGCGTATGGTTGTGGCTAAGGTCACTATCATGGTGACCATTTATATCATAACCAAAACACTTAATCAAAACTCAAACCATATCATGCACTAGGATTTTAAATACATAAAACCTTTAACTAGACTATGTGTTGGGTCTCCCATGCATATAATTGTTTATTACAACTTCTAATTACCCATTGTCAACTTATAGTAAGAATGGTATGGAGGGTAGGCTAGGACTAAGCCATAGATTTTTTAGGCTTAGGTCTCTAGTAACCCAAACTTTAATTATAAAGGCATTAAAAAATGTCACCTTGGTGAGTTTCTACAAGGTCATCGTCATCATCTTATTACAACACCACATGTGGATAACCTGTCCACTAAACATTAAAACCAATGCAATTATGTTACATGCATAATTACTTATGACGAGAGATTTAAGACGATGCGAGTAAACAAGTTCTATGTTATGACAACATAAACGAAATAATAGAGTAAAGAAATTGTCTTTTATTTGTGGATTTTATAGGTGCGTGATAAGCTACTATTATACATTAATATTAGTTGAAATTTATTTGAATCGTCTTTTGACTGTTATTATAAAATATTAATTATAATATAATATTATTATAAATTAGTTAAATATTAATTATTATTACACATTATATATTGGTCACATATTACCTAAAATACAGATGGGTATATTAGTTATGATATTAGTTAAAAGTTGTTGGACTCAGCTTTTTATAGTTATTATAAAATAGTAATTATAATATAATAATATTAGTTATTATTATGTTCCCACAACGAATATATATGAATCGGTTAGGTCAATTAATTCGACAACCATATTTAAATTTTTTAGTTTTCAAATGTTTTTAATATAGTTTTATTACTTTTTATTTTTTGAATTATTTAAATATTGATTTTACTTAATTTCTATTGGTCTTTTGCAGGTGACGTTTGCTTGGGTCTTTGTGCCCCAAGACCCGGCAGCGTGATAATGTAAGCAGTGGCATTGGAAAATGCTTAGTTTGAGTTAATGGTATTCACAGTGGCAGTTGGTTTGATTAATACAAAATAGTTCACTCTGACAACCTCCAAGCTAGTTAATGGAGTTGTACACTTGCAGTGGTTGTGTGGCTATCTCCATGCATCTCTTTGCTAGAATTTTCTTCGTGCTACCACGCCTTTGCATGCATCTCATGCACAGATTTGAAATGGCAGACGAAGGCAGGTTTCTGTGTTTGATCCTTATTCTGTCATATTTTAACATTGATTTTATTCATTATTTTAAATGAATTCTTACTATAGAGATATTTTGTGTAAGGCTTGCTGACTGTAGTAGGTTAGTTAAACAACCTATATCGCTTATGAAACTCCTACCACCAAATCACTAGCAATATGTAATCTACTACTGTACTTTCATCTGCAATTATATATGTATAAAAAAGGATGTCTGATTTAGTGTATCGGTGGCAACTGGATTAAATCTATCGACCACAACTTGAAAATGACTTTCCATTTTGCAATTTTGCTTTTTTCAAAGTGGGTCTACAAAGTACAGTGAAGAGGAAGATCATTAGAGTGAACATGAAGAGCAGGAAGGCATATTTCTGTTGGAGAAATCCAAGAAAATATTGAAGATAGAAACAGGTTAGCCAGCAAAGCTGGAAGAAGATGCAATGAAACCGCCTCATGATCTTCAAATAGTCTTCATTAGCATGGAACCCAAGTCATTTTTTGTGCCTAGGTGTCTCGATTCTGAGATGGTGTTCTATGTGAGATGGGGTTCTATGTACTTAGAGGTATTCGGTTAGTTAGTTAGCCCAAATGATTCAGTTTGCTAGTTAACTTGTATCTGATTTTTTATATGTTTGTTTGGTCAGGCTGGGAAAAATTTGGATGGGTTTGTAACTCTATTGCGCTTGGCTGGAATTATGTACAAGCCCTTTTGGGATAAGCAGCAACAACTAGGCTCTGCTTAATGTTTAGCTTTGGATGAACAATTTTGCAGCACATAGGATTAATAGTCAATTTTTGTCAATATGCAGATGCTTTAGCATGTTAATGATAATAATTAATACGAGTGTTCTGTGTATGGTCCAGAGAATCTTTCGGTGAATAATTTTGCAGGACATAAGATCAATGGAGACATATGCTTATCTTTGTGTAATCAAATTAGCTTGCCTTTATATTTCACGATTTTGTTATAAATGTTTAAATGTTGTAATAATTAGTTTTGTGAATGTGTAAATGTTCTAGAATCTTGATGATAATGGAAAGGTTAAGTGTGTGAATGTGTAAATGTTCTAGCATCTTGATGATAATGGAAAGGTTAAGTGTGTGGGCATGAAATTCAAATGCTTAAAATCTATGAAAAAAATGTAATATAATTTTTTTTCTTAGGCTTTCCTCTACCCTTAAGCTGGAACATTCACAGTTTTCTACAAATTTATGTTTACCATAATGCAATACTTAAAACATGAACTCAATACTGGCATATTATAATATAACAAAATACGAACTCACTAGTCCCATAGAATATAACTTGTAAGAAAAGAAAAACTTAACGATTTCATTGAAATACTACCCAATCTAGCGAAGCATAAAGAATTTCAGGTATATTAATGAACCCTAAAAGTTCGAATTGGCTATTTAATCAGTCATTCATTCTATTACTCTTTAAAATGATTCTGTTTATTTTCATGTGAGCGGCTTTTAGGTAGCGACGATTTCATGTCTCCACCCGACGAAATGTTATGGTTGGGCACTCATCTAAATACTCGTTATCATATTTCAATTAATGGTTATCATAAAAATACTTTGAGAAAATGGTTATCATAAATGACTTTGAGAAAATTCTGAAACTATACCCATTATGGAAGAATCCTAGTATCTAAAGATTTCATATCAAACCATATTGGACTAGTTCACCCTCTACTCAAACCGACTTCATTCCAGGTAATAATAATCCTGTTTTCCTAATAGCATATCGTATTACATTTTTACATTACTTATCGTCTGTCCAGTCCAGTATAGAAGATGTATAAGGCATTTCAAATGCTTCAATCTTTTACTTTAAATGGTATATATATTTATATATAAATCACAAGAAAGTAATCAGAGAAATTGCCTGACATATATACGTGACTTCATCCATCTCAAGCATTTAGGAGTTTAAGAATCCATCTTAACTTGTCAGGTATTAGGTCTCAAACTATTCAGGCATAAATATAATATTAACTCTACATTAAAAACCCATGCATTTAGAGCAATAAGATACAGTGCGCATCTTGAAGAATTTCATTATAATATATGCATCTCAAAGATTACTATAAAATTATGCATCTTGAAGAATTTAATTCCTCTCAAGATTGAATTGATAAAGAGTTCAGGTGGATCTAAAAGAAACCATGCGTTCATTTTTTATTAGATAGATAGAGAGTTTCGATGGATTTGAACAAAGGATTGATCGATTACAATTGCGTATATAATTATTGACTATTTACCTTTTGTCATCGTCAGAATTTCGGAGACCGGGAGGACCATTGTGCCCTATTCCTCGACTATGACCCATCTGATGAAAAGCCATAGCACCATCCTTCTTCTTTCTAGTATTTTGCTCGTAGTTTATATTATGAGAAGGGCCTTTCTCCTTCTTACCAATGTCATGAGCTCCGGCCATGTTGTTATTGCCAACAACTTCTTCGGCTGCAAGAACATAGCCGTTTCCCTTAGGGTTCGTTCTTACGTGAAGGCTGTGATCCCTCAATGCAGCGTTATATGGCTGGGTAAACCGAGCTTCACCCGATGCAAATGCGTCCACAAGAAGCAAGGTTAGAAATATAACAGCAACAGTTGTGGGCTTCATTTCAAAATCAAGTACATTAGAGCTTCCCTATAACACAATCTATCAGGCAGTCTAAGATCAGGAAAACTCTTCTTTCGAATTGGCTCATCTCTAACAGTCCTATTTATAGATATTTATCCTAGAGATTCCATTAACATATACATAAATGATGCACAGAATACGATGTGTTGTTGTTAAACTCTTGTTATTGATGATAAGATCCATTTTTCCATATATCATTCAATTTCAATTGTAAATTTCTATATCAACTTTATTTCAACCTTTTAGTGGATCTCTTCTCCAAATAGTTTCTATAATATAATAAACTAGTTCTACAATATTCTTCTTCTATATAATATCAGTTCTGAACTTTTATCAGAACATACCATTTGGTATCTGTGCTTATAAAAACCTAAAACAAATCGTCCTTATCAATGTATCTTTATTTAGAAGGTAAAATGGTACCAACTCGAATAGCTTTAGCTTTTTACTTTAAAACCCTAAATCATTGCAGACAATTATTTATTTATTTTAACAATCAGCTTCCAAATCGATGAATGCTAGCAGAGACTGCGAAGACTTGAAAACTGTCAACCATGCCAACAACTTTTTAATTTTGAAATGTCAACTTTGAGCAGTTGATTGTTAACTTCGTTGTGATTGGCCTCAGTGATTCCATCTGTTGACATAAAGCCATTGATATATATTTCTCATTTGATCATAATCGAATCGTTCATAGTGCGGTGGAGATGGTGATGTTGGTCAGGTCCTTCTGGATAGTTGAAGAGACAAATGCAAATTTCACCCATTTACCATAAACCCTCAGCATTCATCAAAGAAGATCGCCATTAACGTCGAAGATGCTAAGTATTTCTTGGGATCCATGGATTGACAATCCTCCCCAAAGAACTCGCACACACATATAGATTAAAGCTATTATTTCATAATCTTCAAATATGTAATATTAACGTTACTTGCTTATTATTTCTGGAAATCTTTTGATCGCAGAGATGTATCAAACCACGGTTTCTTCTCATGCGTTGCAGCGATTTACATTAAATTCTCTGCCTTGGAAATTGACACATATTTGGCACCTCGTAGAAATAAATTTCAGCCTCGAACCTCTAGATATGTAGTGCGGCCTTTAATACTGTTATTATTCCTGTAGCAGGTAGTTTATATTGTAATAGATATAATCTTCACTTTATATTGCTCGTAAGTTTATCAATTATTTAATGTTAAATATTAAAATATATAAATTCATAATTTTAAACTATATTTAAATTATAATAATCGTGTGTATATCATTAGCTATAAACCAAAAGGTCTTATCAAGTAGTTTATATTGTAATAGATATATTCTTGAAATTATATTACTTGTACATTAACCAAAAATTTATCAATTTTTTTAATGTTAAATATTAAAATATATAAATTCATAATTTTAAACTATATTTAAATTATAATAATCATGTACATGATTAGCTCAAAAGGTTTTATTATATAATCATTACATTGTTTTCACAAATTTCTAAGTCATTAAAATAAACGGTATTTGCTACCACCCAGAGTACTAAACTTAACTTACGTCATACACTGGCCCTCATTCATCATAAGTTTCTTTTCCCTCCGAAATTGGCAAAGGAGTCAATTGTGTACACAGTAAGTAAAACAATCCAAACTACAAATACATTTAGGCGACTATCCTCACATCTTTGTCTTGTTTCCCTTGGAATTTTGGATTTATCAATGTATCATCGATTGAAGAAATGCATTTTGTATTGTCTTATAAGGTAATTGTTCCACCATATATAAATATGTCATTTTGTAAAGAACGTGGATTAGTTCATTTTTGGATTGAGATGAAATTATAACTTATCCAATACTACATATATTGGTTGAGGTTGTGGGTATTTTTTTTTTCTGTTCAATATTATATGAAACTAGTTATATTAGCCGAGTAATAATTTATTAGCTAAAATGGTAATTGTAGGCGAGTAGTCTTGCTTCTGTTAAAATCCATTTAATGTTTGATTTGAATACAATAAAATTTAGTAGTATTGCTTCTGTTAAAATCCATTTAATGTTTGATTTGAATACAATAAAATTTAGTAGTATTGCACAAGTATATGCATATGCTTTCTTCTCTCTTCACTGATTCCTTTAAAAAGAAAATTAAATTGGGCTTGCAATGAAAATGATGATAGAAAGACTTTAATAATAATTTAAATTTTAATATTCATACAAAATTATATCAAAATTAACATCACTCCTAAAATTATTCACAATTCTAACATCTTATCCTACTCATAAAAAAAATGATGATAGAAATTCAAAATTCTAACATTTTATCCTACTCATAAAAATATCAAAATATTACAGACCACAATATAATATTATGACGCAATATAATCTTATAAAAAACTTCTACCACCCAAACATCACTAACTATCACATTCAAGAATGATCTCTAAATGCTCTTGCAACTAACCATCACATTCAAGAATTAACTCTAAATGCTCTTGCAACAACAAGTAGCAATGTGTGGAACATTGCCACCTCGTGGCTCTTGGTTATAATATTAATTACTATTAATGTTATATATTATATATTGGACATGTATTACCTCGATGGATATATTAGCTACTAATATATATTAATTATATGTTATGATGTATGTTATTATAAAATATTAATTATAATATAATATTATTATATATTAGTTATAATATTAATTACTATTACTATTATGTATTATATATTGACCACGTATTACCTAAAAAATGGATGGGTATATTGATTATGATATTAATTACTATTATTAATATATTAGTTATAATATTAATTATTATTACTATTATATATGAGTCACGTATTATCAAAAATTCGTTAGCATATTAATTTAGGCAACTTGGGTAGCGAGTAGACATTATATTATTAAAAAACTCCACTAATCCCAAAAGTATATAACAAAAAATTGTATCTTGTATGCACTCTTTTGATTTCTAAAATATTTTGATTGGATAATACATGATGACATGGAATTTGTATTAGGGTTTAGCAGACCATTTTTTAACCAAATTTCCCCTAATGTCAAAGAAGATGAGGATAGTAGAATAATTTTTGGGGGTTTATCTTTTATTGTGCATCTAATGTATTCTGTATCTTCACCTAGTTGGTCTTTTTACTAAGGAAAAGATCCAAGTAGAGTCTCGAGAAGAGACTTGAAGTGATAACATCATGGATGTTAACATAGAGTCGATTCTCTTGTTGGTATTTTGACTAAGGAGAATCTTCAGGTAAAGTATCGGGAAGAGACTTGAATTGATAACATTGAGGATTTTATTATAGAGCCAATTCTCCAGTTGTTCTGTTGACTGAGGAGAAACTCTGGGTAGAGTCTTGAGAGGAGACTTGAAGTTTTTACATTAGGCAATAATTCTCCTCGGAGAACTTGGTGGATGAGGCACATAAAGGACTTAAATAATACTCAAGATGCATATGCCTATTTTGTGGACTTCATTGATAGGATTAAAGTGGTGAAGAATTCCTCCCTCATTGAGAGGGAGTGTTGATTATTGCAACATTGATGAGACATTATCCCTGAGACGGGGATAATGGTGTGACTCTCCCTAGAGAGGGAGAGAGAGGGATTTGAATCTCCTACATGATCCTTCTTGATGGAGTGAGTTGTGTTGAGGACCTTATGATGACAAGAGGTTTAATACAAGTCGTGATGTTCATATGAAATCCATATGTGTTCCAACATGATGACACCTCCCTAAATAAGAGGGAGTGTAGGTGTTTGTAGCATTGTGAGTTCTCATCCTCAAGTCGGCCCAAAGAAATAATAATATTTTATTATTATTTTATATTAAATTGGCCCCAAGAAATATGGAGGGGTTAACCACCAAATAAATATAAATAGAAGTGACTTATCACTTATTTGAGCATCCATGATTATTGCTTAAGTGTGTGTGCAAGCTAATGAGAGTCACTTCTGGAACGTTCAATGCAATAGAAAACTGAAAAATCGAGCATCCCTTAACTTACTTGGATTTTTTAGATACTTATGCAAAATATCTTACTTGAGTGAAAAAAGATGAAATGTAGGAAATTAAATTCCGTTTCCAAATATATAAGTTTTATGTATAAAATTTTTCAGAATTATGTCAAGTTTCATTTTTACTAACAACCACTTTTCATTTTTCAGGAAAATGATAAGTTATATGTTTTTGTGGGTGTAACATCCAAGGGCCTAAATGACGGATTAAGGAGACAAATGTTTGCATGCATGTAGAGAACATATATCGCTAGTGTAGCATTATTTTTGAAAATAAAATTAGTAATATTTAATTTTTTATAATTATTTAAGTGATCATTCCTCGAAAATGGTACGTCTTTTATGGGTGCAGCCTTTGAAGGTCTAAATGCAATAATCATGAAATGATTTTTTTATAGAATCTAGAGGTCAGTGTCTTCTAGTGCACCATACAATTTTGTTAAGAAATGACTTTGAAATGAAAATGTTACGAAAGAAACACTAACAACATGTTATTTTACTTAAGGAGTGATGACACACAAAAATTAGAAAAAATAAAATAAAAAATATTATTCTTTTGAAACAATTACATATTTGGAATCTACATAAAAAATTATTTAAATCTAAAATTTCGTCAAAGATGGTTGCGTATATCCATTTGTAAAGAGCAATGGAAGATAGACATATAGTGGGAATGGCCAATTAGCTATGGTTTTCCATATTCCATAGCACAGGATTGGTATTTCTAAACCAACCACATAGGTGACAATGGATGACATGCATACATATACGAGAGATGTTTTTTAGGCACTATAGAATGTTCGCACGTTATGTTTAAATTCAAATATATTTTCGCACACTTGGTTCTGATTGAAATGATAACACATTATGTAATACATAACACTCTAGGGTTATGGAGGTACTACATAATGATAGAGAATTATGTTACATGTACACATAACGTTATAGCCCTTATGAATTATAAAACGCTCATATTAAATGTTTGTTAAGTGCCTAATGGAGATAACGAGGGGTGGGGGGAGAGGGGGGTGTTATCCTCATTGTCCTTATCCCCTAATTCCCTAAGCCATTAACCCCTTTTAAGCCATTAACATTATTTAACACCTAAATCCTTAGTTCATAAACTCTTAAAACCTAACCCCCTAACTCTGGGGCCCTAAATTCATTTTCCCTAAATCCCCTAACTCCAAGGCCCTATATTTATTTACCCCTAAATACCATTTAACCCCTAAACCACTTAAGTCATTTAATTGTTTACATTTATTCCTTTGACCATTAGCCTAAAACTTAAGCCATATTTAACCCCCTAACCATAAAACTCCTATCTCGTAATCTTTAAATCCCCAAACCCCTAATCCATCATCTCCTAGAATCCATTAAGCCATCAATGCCTAACCATATAAATGCTAATACCCTAACCCCGAAGAACTAAATTCCTTAACCCCTAGAACCCATAACTCCTAAAACCCTTAGCCACTTTACTTAACCCCTAAATCCCCTAACCCCCTTTCTTCTTAACTCCCTGACCCATAAATATTTAATCATGTTAACGACTTTATGCATTTACATGTTATTAGGATTTCAACAAGAATACATAAATAAATTGCAAGAGAAACAAAATAGACAAGAAACCATTAAAGATAGACACGCAATGTTTAAGTGGAAAACCCAAAACTAGGAAAAACCACTATAATATCTATCTATTATCTCCCTTTACCTAAACTAGCCAAGTGATCCAGGCACCACTCATCTCCATGACACTTTACAATGGAGTCTCATAAAGCCTTATAAATACTTACTTACATGCAATACCATGGGACAATACCATGGTCCACCAAATACCATGGGTTACAATAAACCATGCGCTCAAACCATGTGCTAGACCTAAATCACCTTTGACTCATTCTTGATTCAAGGTTAACCCTAACAATCCCCCCTTGAAACTTGACTTGAATTAATCACCAACCCCCCTCAAATTTTTACCAAGGAATATCACATACACCCCCTGTCACTTAGGTCTATCCCCAACTTTACCTGTGAGTTACCATGGGTATGCATTCCTTACCAGGTCTTACAGCCATATGCCCTTTTACATGCAAAATTCTCCAATAATTTTTTTCCATGTGTCTTCATGGTAATTGCACCATCACGATCGGTTGTTTCATCCTCTCACTTTTTCATGCTCTCTTTGTTGCTCATTTTCTACCATGCTCCTTTTTTACCTACATCCAACCTTGCATTGACGTCCATATAAAAAAAAATCCATCTACCAGATTACATGGGTCCTCAGCCGGTGTATCCTCCAATTCTCTCGAAATTCTCTTCACATACATGGTTCATCAATATTGTGTTGATGTATTTGTAACTTCGGAATGTATTCATCTATGTATCTTATGTATTGTAACATGATGTTTATTCCGGGATGTATCTATTATGTATTTGAGTCATGTTGTCATGCCCCGATGTTCCAATCGAGAGGATCAATGGTGGGTAACCCTCCGATTGTCAACAGTTACAGTCCCCACAGTTGTGGGGCCCTTGGGTGATTAGACTATCCTAGTGAAGTCGACCCTAGGTGAGTCATTGTAAGTTAGGGCAATAGTCCCCACCATTGTGTTACCCTCCTATTGGTCAGAGGAGGCAAAGTCCCAACAAGTGGTGGGGCACTAGGGTTATTAGACACTCATAGAGATGTCGGATATAGTAAGTAATTGTTAAGTGAGGCTGACATGTTGGAGTGCACTTCAAGTGAATGAAAGAATATAAATAGAGAGTGAGCCTCTCTATTTATCTCACTTGAAAACACTCACACTCACTCATTGGGGTGCATGAGTGAGAGAGGAGAAGCTCTCTCAGTGTGAGAGAGAGAGACCGCTGCTGTTGGGAGATCATCTTACTATTTTGGGGCTTTTACTGTTTTGGTGCTGATTCTATCTCTAAGGAAGTTGCAGGGTTTTCTCCTTTATGGTTTCCCCCAGGAAAATTCTTTATGTCTCTTGTCTCCTGTGTTGTGCTTGCTATTCTCTCAGTTAAAATATCCTAAGATCATAATGCTAGCTTAATGTTGAAACACTAACATGGTATCAGAGCTAACCTGAGAAGAAGACATTGTACAGCTATAGAATCTAGGGTTTCTTAATTTTTAGGTCTCTCTCCACAATCCATCAGCAAAAGTATGCTAGGCTGACTCTCCATTGAAGGGTGCATCTTTCTGTCGAAGCGTAATTCGATTCCGAGCATTTTCAGTTTTCAATGCGAAAATTAGGGATTTCTACAAAAGAGGAATTTTTGAGTGAGCCCAGCATAGGATTGTTCTCCTCATCAAAACTGAAGTTTAGAGACCTGGATCAAGAAATTTGGTTGGATAAAACTCTGGGAAAGTCAAACCCTAGTTTGACCTAGAGCTAGAAAAACCCTAAATACTAAAAATGCTAAGTTTTGGTACATTCGTTATATCCTGATATTGGCGAAGGTTAAAGAGCTGAAAATTGCAGGGGCCGAAGCTAAACTCCCTATGACTACTTTTTCCAAACCTTATCCTCATATTCACTATATTCTTGGAGATATGATCCCTCCAAGTTAGGGTTCCAGCCTCTTCCAGAATTCATCCCTAAACAGGACACCTGGGGAGAATTGCAATATCTTGGGATACAGAGGTCCAAATGGAATTCCTGAAGATGTTATAGAAAGGGCATGGACTTTACTATCTGTGGTCCTAATATCATACTCCAAATATGAACCAGTGACATGTGGAATTCCATACAACATCATTGTTCTGAACAGTTCTGTAACAGGTCACATTGGGAAAAAGATCATAAATCCCAAATAGTGAAACCAATTCTGATGAAACCTGTGGTGTTGGATCAGGAACATGTGAGCTCACCTCAGTGAGAAATTTAAGACATATAGGAGCATTAATTTTGTAGATATCATAGAAACAGTAACAGACATTTCTACAGAAGAAATTGGAAAACTAGGGCTTCCTGTTCCGGGAGCTTCCCTCCACTGTTTTCAGAAAAGGAGTACATTGGACAGCTCAATTTGAAGTGATCTATATATATATCCAATAATATCTGAAAGATTCCAATTTTTAAAAATTAGGGTTTCTGTGACAAACCCTAGATCAGCTAGCTCTAGAACCAGGACGGACACCTCAAATCGGTAAGATCTAATCCTTTGCTATTTTCATTTGAGGTTCTCATTTCAAAGTGATCTATCACATCAGCTTGATGATAAGCTGGGTGAAGTTGACAAATTCCAAGCATGGAATTATATGATCTCTCTGAAGAAAATGAATGGAACACCTACATGAGTAGAGAGGTTCCAGTTCCAGAGGGAGATGAGGCTAGAAGCCTTACACAAGAAGAATTTGGTCAAGGCCAAGAAGATCATTGTTGATTCAATCACGGATCAACTTGTACCACAAGTGTCTTCCCTAAAGACACCAAATATGTTTTATTCCTTGACCAAGCTATTTGAAGGGAAGAACATACATCAAAAGATGACCTTAAGAAACCATTTGAAGAATGTGAAGATCCAGAATGCAGAAACCATACAGTCATACTTTACTAAGATCTCTCAAATAAAAGAACAACTTGAAGTGGTAAAAGAAGAACTGGAGAATGCAAAACTGGTGATAGCCACCTTGAATGGCCTCCCAGGATCATGGGATTCATTCATTCGAGGAATGTGTGCTAGAAGGAAGTGATTACTTTCAGCAGACTTTGGGAAGAAGAAGAAGCTCGACTCATAAGAAGAGAAGAGAATATGGGAGCAATTGAAGAACAAGCTCTCACCATCGAAAGAAGATCCCTCAAGCGATGAGGAATATGAAGAACTCAACTCTTGAAGCACCTCTTATCCTCCTTAGAAACGATGCTATCATGAATGAAGAAGACGATGAAGCGGAAGGATCAAGGAGTCTATGCACGAAACAAATAAAGATAAGTATTCAATTGTCATTTCATGATATTGTTTTTGTTATGCATTTGTTTATATTCAGTTGATATATTATGCATGATAGAATGTTTGCATTTACGACAGTATACTACTAACATGCATGTGATGGGTAAGTAGCTCATGGTGCTATACAAATCTCCATTGCTACTTATCTAGAATGAAACCTCTTTGCTGACATATTGGATTAGTGCACAATCTCAATGTTGTCCTAGTAGAGATGGAAGGAATCTAGAAAAGTTTATGTGAGATATGGATGAATGTTGTATAAGCTAAAGTAGTTGCATGATCATATATTTATGCATAAGTATTTTCCAGTATGAATATTCCTTATGAAATATTCCTAACCATACAAATGCATTTGACTTGTAGGAAAGATCGCGTACATAATCGCCTACAAGCAAAGAAGAATGAGACTTGTTCCAGAGAACAAGCGACGACAGTTCAAAGATGAAAAATAATATGACGAATACAACGACATCATTGATGCAGAACCTCCAAGCTATGAAGAATTCTAGTTCAAGAAGAATGATGTCTAGTATGCAGTATCAATACATGAAGGGAATTTCGTATCTCCATCATGCAGTAGATGGAAACATCGTGGGATACAAAGCAAGATTCGTAGCATGAGGCTTCTCATGAAAAGAATTCATAGACTATGAAGCGACATTTGCAGCCACTGGAAGTGAAGTCACATAACATGCATAATCATGTGTGCAAATGAAAGAAGGCCTTGTACGAGTTCAGAAGACACCCATGGGATAACACATACATGATGAGCTTGATGAATATCTTAACCTTTTCTACAAGGTTGATAAAGGATGACAAGCTCATAGATGGTTGTGAGAAGAACTTTTGAAAAAGTTCAAAATAGAGGATCTTCGTATCCAATGACCCTAGATGGATACTACTTGTCACTCCAGTACATAATGTTTCAGTGCATAGAGTACAGAAGATAGAGGGAGTATGATGCTCCTCTTCAGAGGGAGTGACTGTATAAGATCCTGAGGTTCGACATGGAACGACACGATGGATAGATTACTGATGACTCTAGGATTTACTGAGAGTAAAGTGGATTCCAACCTTTGCTTCAAAGTTGAAGACGGAAGACCAGTGGTGCTCCTGTTATGTGTCGATGCACTATTGTTTTAGGCATGGAGGTGTGGACAAGGGAAGTATGCAGTAGAGATCCTGAATAGGTTTAGGATGATGGACTACATAACCACACCTATGGCATCGAACTTGAAGCTATTGAGTGTTGCTTCATCAGAGACGGTTGATGCTACGATGTATCGTCAGATGATTAGGTCCTTGATGTTCCTAATGAACATGAGACCAGATATTTTCTTTGCTGTGAACACATTGAGCCAATTCCTGACAGCTCCAAGACATGTTCACTTGATTGCTACAAAGCATATTCTAAGGTACCTCAGGAGTACAGTTGATTATGGGCTCAAGTACGATGTGAATCAAAAGATTAACCTAGAAGGTTATGTTGATTCAGATTGGGTAGGCAGTGCCACCAATAGGAAGAGCACTTCAGGATGTTGCTTCAGTATGGGATCAGGTGTGATCTCTTGGTTTAGCAGGAAGCAATCAGAGGCACTGAGTACAGCTAAAGCAAAGTATGTCATAGCTTGTTGAGCTATTTGTGAGGCTATGGTTGCGGAAGCTACTGTCTGATATATTTGATCTTCATTGGATGCTACTTGTATACATTGTGACAACCAGAGTTGCATGAAGTTGTCAGAGAATCCAGTGTTCCATGACAAGTCGAAGCATATCGAGATCAAGTATCACTATATCAAGGATATGGTGCAAAGGGGAGCAGTGAGGATCCAGTATGTTGCAGTGGAGGAACATATGGCCGATGTATTGATGAAGCCATTGACTAGGCTGAAGTTTGAGTACTTCAGGGAGAAGCTTGGTGTTCTCCATATCGAGGTTTCCTCCAAGAGCAAGTGATGATACCCATAGCCATTCTAACATGGTGAGAGGATTGGTTCCTTCCATGGTCGATGTAAGGGCTGAGCCATTCTATCATGGTGAGAGGATTGGTTCCTTCCATGTCAGATATGAGTGCTGACCATTCTTTCAAGTAGGACAGATGTAAGGGCAATTGCCATTCTAGGAATGGAGGCACCTGGTCAGTTACCAGGAACACTCAGTACAGGACTGAGTAGCCATTCTGATGTGATAGAGGGATGTGTTCCCACTTGATCAGATGTAAGGGCTGAACCATTCTGTCATGGATAAAGGATTAAGTTCCTTCCATGTCAGATGTGAGTGTTGGCCATTTCGACGAGTAGGTCGGATGTAAGGGCAATTTCCATTCTCTAGGAGGACTGGGGGCCATTCTGATATGATTGCTGGGATGTGTTCCCTCATGATCAGATATGAGTGCATAGCCCTGCCATCAGTAATGGGATGTGTTCCCTCACTGGGTGGATGTAAGTGTAGATCCATTCTTCACATCATGTGTTGATCAGATGTAAGTGTTGAGCCATTCTTTGCATCATGTGTTTATCAGATGTAAGTGCTGTGCCATTCTTCACATCATGTGTTGATCAGATGTAAGTGCAGTGCCATTCTTCGCATCATGTGTTGATCAGATGTAAGTGCAGTATTTATCTTCGCATCATGTGTTGATCATATAGAGATGTTGAAGCCATTCTTTGTATCATGTGTTGATCAGATGTAAGTGCTGGGCCTTTCTGATATGATTATAGGATTAGTTCCTACATGATCAGATGTGCGTGCTGGGCGTACCTTTCTAACGAGTAGGTCAGATGTAAATGATGGGCGTCCCATTCTTCGTATCATGTGTTGATCAGATATAAGTGCTGGAAAAGACCTACATGGAGGCTAGGCCTACAACCAACATGAAAAAGGGATGGCTCTATAGAACTTCCTATGATGAGAAGAATCATGAGATAGCACCCATGATGATCCAAATCCAGTGATGATAGCCAGTGATGATCCAGATCCAATGATGATCCAGATCCAGTGATGATGATCCAGCAGTGATGATCCAGATCAAGTGATGATCCAGAACCAGTGATGATAGCCAGTAACGATCCAGATCGAGTAATGATCCAGATCCAGTGATGATGTCCCATGATGATCCAGATTGAGAGATGATCCAAATGCAATGACAAAGATGACTTGAAGACTCAAAATACTTGAGATGCAGAAGATGAGATGATCCAACTGATATAGAGAAGAATACCAGTGCTAAAAATTGTGTCCAAAGAATACCTTCCTAGTTAAGAGGGGGTGTTGATGTATTTGTAACTTCGGAATGTATTCATCTATGTATCTTATGTATTGTAACCCGATGTTTATTTCGGGATGTATATATTATTGCGCCCAGAGGCGCTCTACAGCCCAGTATGGGGGAGATCTTGTAACGTTATGTAACATTACGTAATGTTATTTTTATTAATAAAAAATAAATTTTCTAATTATAGGCCAAAATAAATGTTGGACACAAAAACAATCTAATAGGAGGAGATGTTGTAATCTTCATACTTAACAAAACAATAAAAAACGAAAAATTTAATTAGCCGTAAAAAATATGTGGATCACGAAAAAAACACAATATGGGGGAGATGTTGTAATGTTCATACCTAAAAAAATAAAAAAATAAAAACAAATTGAATTATCCACAAAAAAATGTTGGCCTTACACATGGTTTTAAAACCATGTGCAAGGCCTTCTAAACAACCCATGGCTTTATTGTACATGGTTTAGGAGGGCCTTGCACATGGTTTTAAATCCATGGCCTCCTAAACAACCCAAGGTTTTATTGTACATGGTTTAGGAGGGCCTTGCAAATGGTTTTAAGACCATGTGCAAGGCCTCTTAAACAACCCATGGTTGTAGGAGGGCCTTCCATATGGTCTTAAAACCATGTATGGGGAAATGTTGTAATGTCCATTCCAAACAAAATAAAAAATAATAATAAATAGTATATGTCTTCCATAAATAATATTAAATATTAATAATAAAAATATTATATATGGACCTTAAATAAAAAGATGTGTCTTTTGGTTTGAATCAAATCAATGGATACATAAAAAGAGGTTTGCACCTCGAGAGATTTGATCCCTCTCGGTGCTTGATAGAGCCTAGGATTTGGATCTATGCTGGTGTATTTGAATCATGTTGTCATGCCCCGATGTTCCGATCGGGAGGATCAATAATGTAAACAAGTCATGTCAAGTCATGGTGGGTAACCCTCTGATTGTCAAGGGTTAAAGTCCCCACAGTTGTGGGTCCCTTGGTTTATTAGGCTATCCTAGTGAAGTCGACCCTAGGTGAGTCATTGTAAGTCGGGGCAATAGTCCCCACCATTGTGTTACCCTCCTATTGGTCAGAGGAGGAAAAGTCCCCACAAGTGGTGGGGCACTAGGGTTATTAGACACTCATAGAGATGTTGGCTCTAGTAAGTAATTGTTAAGCGAGGACGGCATGTTGGAGTGCACTTCAAGTGAACGAAAGAATATAAATAGAGAGTGAGCCTCTCTATTTATATCACTTGCAAACACTCACACTCACTCATTGGGGTGCATGAGTGAGAGAGGAGAATCTCTCTCAGTGTGAGAGAGAGAGACTGCTGCTGTTGGGAGATCATCTTACTATTTTGGGGATTTTATTGTTTTGGTGCTGATTCTATCTATGAGGAAGTTGTGGGGTTTTCTCCTTTATGGTTTCGTTGAGGAAAATTCTTTGTGTCTCTTGTCTCCTGTGGTGTGCTTATGTTTTATTGCTATGCTTGTTATTCTCTCAGTAAAAATATCCTAAGATCATAATGCTAGCTTAATGTTGAAACACTAACATCTTGGTCCCATAACTGAGATTAAACCATCTCACATTCCTTCCCTAATCGAATACTCAACCTCTCCAATCTACATCAAGTTAGATATGAGTACAACTTTCACCTTCATACCTACCTAGTGGTCAATTCCACTCTTGATGCAACATTCCTTCTCTATGCGTTAGAGGGATACCTTGTGCTTCTAGCACCTAAGAAAATTACATTCTAACCAGGAACCTAAAAATACTGCTAGGGTGTCAGGTGCCACCACAATGAGAAAAACCAGGTGCACCACAATGAGAAAAACTATATTCCAACCATGGCTATGATGCCAGTTCTTATCATTTCAATGAGCATACATATAATAAATTGCAAGAGAAACAAAATAGACAAGCAACCATTAAAGATAGACACACAATGTTTAAGTGGAAACCCAAAACCAGGAAAAACCACATTAATATATATATTATCTCCCTTGACCTAAATCATTGATCCAAGTAAGCTATCCACCACTCACCTCCTAACCACTTTACAATGGAGCCTCCTCAAGCCTTATAATGACTTCCTTACATGTAATACCATGGGAAAATACCATTGGACACCAAATACCATGAAAAAATACCATGGGTTGTAATAAACCATGTGCCAAAACCATGTGTTAGATCTCAATCACCTTTTACTCATTCCAGATTCAAGGTTAACCCTAACACCTCTATACTTTTAATCCCTAACCGCTACGTCCTAGTTAACCACATAACTCTAAAACCCCTAACCTGTAATATGTAAAGCCCAAAACCCCTAATCTATTATCTCCTAGAACCCATAAGTTATTAATTCATAACCTCATAAAACCCTAACACCCTAACCCTAGAGCACTAAATCCCTTAACCCATAAACCACTTAACCACTTTATGTCTTATCCCACAACTGCTAACCCCTAATACCTAGTCCACCCCTAACCCCTAAACATCCTAACCCATAATACTTAAATCCCAAATCCTTAAACCGTGTAGCTCTTAAACCCTAGAAAAAATTAAACCTTTAACATCTTGGTCCTTAACCCCTTCCCCCCTAACCATTCATCCCTTAATTCCTTAACCCATAAATCCACCAACCCCTTATCTCCTTAACTTCCTAACATACCATAAATCTTTAATCATTTTAACCAATTTATGCATTTACCTCTAAACTCTTAATCCCTAACCCCTAAGTCCTAGTTAATCCCATAACCCATAATCCATAAATCCCAAAACCCTTAAATCCTTAGAAACCCCAAATCCATTATATCCTAGAATAAATTAAACCATTAATGCCTAACCTCCTAAACCCTAACACCCTAAAACCAAAGCATTAAATCCCTTAACCTCTAGATACCCTAACCCATAAGACCTATCCCACCCCTAACCCCTAAACAACCTAATCCATAATAATTAAAGCTCAAATCCCTAAATCTCTAAATCCCTAAACTCTTAAACCCTAGAAACAATTAAACCTTTAATAGCTTGGGCCTTAACCCCTATCCCCCTAGCCATTGAGATCTAAAATCCTTAACCCCTAAATCCCCTAACCGATTATCTCCTTAACTCCCTAACATGACACAAATCTTTAATCATGTTAACCACTTTATGCCTTTACCTCTAAACTCTTAACCCCTAAAACCTAAGTTAGCCCCATAAGCCTAAAACCCATAACTGATAATCCCTAAATCCCAAAACCTCTAAATCCTTAGAAATCCCTAATCCATCATCTCCTAGAAGCCATTAATCCATTAATTCCTAACCTCATAAACCCTAAAACCATAATCGTGGAGCACTGAACCCCTTAACCCTTAGAGCCCCTAGCCCCTAAGACCTAGTCCACCCCTAACCCCTAAATAACCTAACCATAATACTTAGATCCCAAAACCGTAAATCCCTAAAGACCTAAGCTCTTAACCCCTAGCAAAAATTAAACCTTTAACAACTTGGGCCTTAACCTTTATCCCCCTAACCATTGAACCCTAAATTTATTAAAATCCCTAACACAAATATATTTAATCATGTTAACCAATTTATGCATTTACCTCTGAAATATTAAGCCCTAACCCTTAAGTCATATTTAACCCCCTAATCTTAAAACCTCTGACCCATAATCCCTAAATCCCAAAACCCATAATATCCCTAGAAACCCCTAATCCCTCATCTCCTAGAATCCATTAACCCATCAACCCCCAATCCTTTAATCATTTAACCCCTTAACACTTAGTTCCCTTAAAACCAACTAAACCCTAAATCTTAACCCTATATCCCCTAACCCTTATGGCTTTGACCATTAATCCCCTAATCCCTTAATCTCTTACAATCCCTTAACACTTAAACCCTTCACCCTTAACACTTAAAACCTCTTGAACCTTACCTGCCCTAAAATTAGTTCCCCTAAACTCCTTTATCTTTAAGAACTTAACACCTAACACATAATCCATAAGCCCCTTCACCCCTAACTGCTTGACCTCTTGACATGTTTACCTACGGTGCTTCAACCACTAACATCTTACTCCAAGTTTACCTCCTCACTTGTAAACCACTTAACCCATAAGCCCTTAAAACTTAACCCCTAACCTTTGAAACACTAATACCCTAACACTCGAGCTCTAAATTCATTAGAAACTAAATCCCCTGACTCCTTAAACCTTATCCTCTTAACTCTAGTTAAGCACTTATTATCCATTAACCCCTAACTTCTAAACCATTAACTCCTATAACCTTAAGATATAACCCCTAATGATCATGAACCCTAAATAATGTAACCCCTTAATTAACCCTTAGCCCATAATTCCTTAGATAGAAAACCCCATAACCTCTTAGCTCATTATCCCTCTAACCCTAGAACCACTAAACACCTAAACCCCTTTATCCCTTTAACTTTAATCCCTTAACCCCTATCCCAAATCCATAGCTAACCTCTTAACCCATACAACATGAAGGCAAAAACCCTTGAAGATAAGGAGGGATAGGGAAATAAATGAAATATTATATTTAAGAAAATATTAAAGTATAAAGTTTCAAGGAAAATTGTCTGTAGATAAGCATAACACTAGAGCATTTATTTCTAATATAACACTCTGTTGTTTTCGTCCATTAGATGTTACCTAGACATGCACCAAACATATTAAAGGTTTGGGATATTTTTTTACTAAAGAGGAACGCTCTAATGTTATTGGCATAAAAAATGCTAGAGTGTTTTGTGATAGAGAACATGCTAGCATTATAGACTTAAGTAAAGCTATATCATTTTTCTAGCTATAACACTCTAGCATTTTGTCTCTGCATAATTTTACAAATACGTTGTGTATTGTCTCCCCAGCAGCAATGTCATTTCATAACCGCAAGAACAAATATTTTGAACAATGATATATGTGAGTTTGAAGACTCTCTATGCATTTTTGAAGAATATTTTGCACTCAGTATCAAACAAACTTCAATAATATATGTTCACAATTGAATAGGAAATTGCATTCAAAATTAAGAAGGCTTGAAGAATATATATTCAGGTTTGATGAAGAATCTATATCTACAATCAAAAGCAATGTTGAAAAAATTATATTGAGAAAGCTTGAAAAATCTATATTCATGTCTCAAAAATAATCTACGTCCACAGTTGAAAGCAAGGTTGAAGAATTTATATTCACAATTGAGGATATATATATATATATATATTCATAATTGAGCAAGATTGAGGAATCTACAGTCACAAGTGAGCTAGAAGATACTTCCACGATCGAGCAAGCTTAAGGAATCTATATTCATAATTGAGGAATTATCTATATTCACAATTGAGAAATTTGAAGAACCTATATTCACAAATGAATAATTTCTATATTCACAAGGAAGTTGGAAATTATTTTCACAATTGAGCAAGCTTGAGGAATATATATTCGCAATTGAGGAAGTATCTATATTCACAGTTGAGTAATCCTAAAAATATATATATTCACAATTGAGAGAGAATCCATATTCATGGTTGAGCACACTTGTAGAATCTATTTTCATTGTAAAATTTCCATTGTGATCATGGGGAATGCACGCAATAGAACAAGGAAACCAAGAAGGAAAGAGAAGCCTCAAGAAATCATGGAAGAAATTATAGAAAAGAAAAGATTGGACATGTGCAATTGAAGAAATTCCATGGATACCTATCCAATTCCAACCATATATGATGCCATGGTCGTTCCTACTAATCCACGTCAAGAAAACTAAAGGAACTCACTAGATGGGCCCTCAATTTCAACAAAACTTTAACAAGCACCCCATGGAACTATTCGGGAATTAAAAAGTAAGTGCTCATTAGGGGATGTTTCAATTCCCACATTAATTCAACCTCAGAGTATGGTAAAAAATTACTTGTTGGGTAATGGTTATACAAGTGGTGAATTTTGGGGGGATTTGAATGCAAGATTTATGGTAGAAGGAGAAAATTTTATTGATGTCGTCCAAGAGAATGTCCAATTTAACACCTCTATCATCTAGCAAGAGAATGAAAAACAATAGGATCCTATCGAAATGCCAGAGTGTCCTAGTTATGTTGTACATGACACAGTTCCAACACCTTGACCTCCATTAACAAGTGCACACCAAAGAAATATGAAACATATTAAGGTGGATGAAATTATCATTAGTTCACTTGAAGGTGTGTCATCTAAATGGGCTACTTCTTATCACACTCAACAAATTCTTGATAAATTTCTTGATTCTAAATGTGACGGGGATAAGTAAATATTATTCATGTCATTGTTAAAATATAGGTCTATGACTATTGTTAGAATGAATATAAGGATAAAGGTGAACAAAAAAACTGAACCAAATTCTCATATTGTAAGAAGTTTAGTAGATGTATTTATTACAATTGGAAAGAAATTTCATTCAAAGGATTGCATTGTGGCTCGTTGTGTGTTTTCACAATCAATCATGAACAAGAGCACTAGGGCCCTTAATCTTCTTAAACCTACATCTAAACTTGTTAATTTGGATGTCAAAACACTTCAGAGGTATTGTTCTAGAAGAGAACAACTTGAATCTAGTCAAACAGATGTCTAGTCCTTCATCAGTAGGTTGCTACGCTCTGATATGAAGCTCATTGATGAAATGAATGGAATAGTTTAAGATTTTTGGCATGATAACACTAGAGCTTTTTCCAACCAAAAATATGTCTTAAAATTGAGAAGGGGTTCAAGGGATTCTACACCCCATATTAAAAAATTTCTTGACATGACACAAATAGAATTATATGAGAGATTTAGGCATGAACACAATGAATTTAACTTGGTCCAAAGATCCTTCAAAAAATGCAAACCATGGTATGTTAAAATAAACACAATTTGTAATACATGTTGTCGATAGCACATTGAATATGGTTACTATTATGACGCATATATATATATATATATATATATATATATAATAAAATAAATTAATATATATGTGTGTGTGTGTGTGTGTGTGTGTGTGTGTGTGTGTGTGTGTTGTTGCATTTATTGCATAACAGTTTTGTTTAATAATGCTCAGCTACATTGCCACCAATGTCATCTAGGATATTTATTCATAGAATTTTGTGTAGAAGGATAGAAGGTTGCACTTTTTATCAAAAATATTGCATAGATAGAACATGCCCAAAGTGTGGTAGAATTGCATTATTGGACAAATGTATACATGTGACCAATCAGTATGAACTTGGGAGGAAGGAGGTGAACTTGCAAGAATTCAAATATGGCACATATGATGTTGATGGGAGGAATGAAAGAAAAAAATTACAATTGGTCACTTCACAGGTTCACAATGAGTTCTTGAATAAAAAAAATTTCATATTTCAATTTCATACATAACAATCCATTGATATATGTCTTTATTGTTGATTTATTAAGTACAGGTTTGTGACTTCTAGAGGGATTCTTTATAAAGACGCAACAATATGTAAATAATATAAATGTGGCCCGTTGGAAAGATGAGTAGTTTAGGACATGTAGTGATACATTTTTTATTGGGACTATATTATAAGTGGTTTATTTTGTGGAAAAATATACTCTTCAACCAAACAATGGGATTAAGAATCAATATTATCACTCAGATCGGGTCATCATAATGGTCCATATAACCTATAGACATGGGGAAGCTAGTACTGAAGAAAGAAGGGTTATATTGAAGGAGGATCACTTCTACATAAGTGATGACAGGTGTCACAACTTGGATTTTGTACAACAAATCTTTCAACTATTCTACAATCACTTGAATAATAACAACATACAGATCAAACAACATCGAATTTGGTTTGATGGCTGTGCAAGGAAATTCAAAAATGTTTGTCTTCCAATGGTTGTGTATGCTCCAAAAACGTCATAAGGCACCACATATTTGAACTGATTTGAGAATGGACATGTAAAAGGTGAACATGATGGAGTAGGTGTGTGCATCAAGACTCCATTATGCAAGAAATAAATGTAGTTCACAACTATTTCGATCACTTGATATGCAAAGAGAATCGTTGAATGGTGTTCTTCAGTCATGGGGGGGGGTGCAAGAAGGAAAGAAGCCAGTCAACAAGGAAAGCACATGTACATTGATATTTTTGGGAATTTTTCAATGTATATTTATCACAATTATATGAATGCAATACCGTCCAGGGTACTCAATCATTTCACTCGGTTAGAACATCAGACAATGTAATAGTTGAAATATGGACAAGGAAACTCTCTTGTTTTTTTTCTCCATGTATTAGTGGTGAATGGGACAATTGTGAATCCACAGATTGGGTTGACAGCCGAGACCGTGTATCACTCCCCATTGGTTGACATATAGATATAGAATTATCCTAGTTGGATGAGGACCAATCAATTATTTCAGCAAACTATGACCACATATCATATCTTGTACAACCAAATTCGATTAATGTCTTGATAATTTTGAAATGTTTAACAACTAGTTGTGTTTGTTTACCTGAATCCTATGTTGGCACTTTATTTTCTGTAGGGCACATATATGCATTGGTTTCCCTGAGAGGAAATGAATGGGGCACTGACTATTGGTTGGAACGTTTCTTGGATGGGAAGCAAACACTCAATATCTCATAAGGGACTCCGAGGGAAACAATTTTTCGATTGGGTCTATAGTTATCAAAGGATAATATTTGACACAAATTTACCATGAACCAAAGAGAAAAGTTTATGTGTTTGAATATTATAGACCACTTCAGATTGTATACCATTATACAAACTTAATTATTGGCACCAACCTGTAGATGAAAACAATTCCAAGGAAGAACTCATCAAATGCATGATACCTCTTTCCTTAATCTAATCACAAGAGGTTAAAGGAATAGGTGGTATTAGAGGTGATCCCAATGGTCTAGTTGAATCTCCCCTTGTAGGTAGTCAGGTATGTGGTATGCATGTCTCATTGATTATTGAAATTAATATTTTTATTATTGCAGTTTAGACATTGGCAACTTGATAGATTGATCGATTTCAAAGACATACACAAATTGATAAATTACACAAGATTCATCATGGGTTTTGACTTGTTCAAGCTTGAACCAAACTAGCACAATGCCACTTGCATCAAATCTCGAGGTTGGTACTCCAAGGAAATTAGTCAACACCCCAAGTTTCCATGAAACTTCCCAATGAAAGTGTTAAAATAAGGTATAAACAACTTCCCATTTCTGTGAATATCATGATAGAGGAGTTTAAATTTAAGTTTATGAAATTAGAGCCATGAGACTATCCTAGAAACCCTATAGTGAAGCCTAGAAACCCTAATTTGTAGCCTAAAGCCTAGTTTCTAGTATAAACCATAGAAACCCTACTTTGTATTCTAAACATTATAAATGCTAGTTTAAGCAATTTATAGTATCAAGCATGCACACCTTTACAACTTCTCAATTCCATCATTGGCCTTGTAGAAGCCCTAGCGTGTACTTGTGAACCTTATATTTTATCTAAACCCTAGATTCTAGACTAACTCCTAATTTTCAATGTAAACCTTATTTTGTAGGCTAGGCCCTAATTTGTAGAATCCCTATTTTGAATGATCACTTAAATGTCAAATTAAATGTCCCCATTAAGTGATATATAGTATCAAGCATTCACACCTTTACAACTTTTCAATTCCATCATTGGCCTTGTAGAAACCCTAGCTTGTAATTGTAAACCCTATATTGTATTTAAAACCTATATTATAGACTAACTCCTAGTTTGCAATGTAGAGCTTAGTTTGTAGGCTAGGCCCTAGTTTGTAGAATCCCTAGCTTGACTGATCACTTAAATGTCAAATACAATGTCCCCATTAAGTGATATATAGTATCAATCATTCACACCTTTACAACTTTTCAATGCCATCATTAGCCTTGTAGAAGCCCTAGATTCTACTTGTAAACCCTATATTGTATCTAACTCCTAGTTTGAAATGTAGACCTTAGTTTGTAGGCTAGGCCCTAGTTTGTAAAATACCTAGGTTGATCGATCACTTAAATGTCAAATTCAATGTCCCATATAAGCGATATATAGTATCAAGCATTAACACCTTTACAACTTTTCAATCGAATAATTGGCCTCGTAGAAGTCCTAGCTCATACCTGTAAACCCTATATTGTATCTAAACCCTAGACTGTAGAATAACTCCTAGTTTTCAATGTAGACTTTAGTTTATAGGATAGGCCCTAGTTTCTAGAATCCCTAGGATGATCGATCACTTAAATTTTAATTGCAATGTCCCCATTAAGTGATATATAATATCAAGCATTCACACCTTTACAAGTTTTCAATGCCATCATTGTCCTTGTAGAATCCTTGGATTGTAATTATAAACCCTATATTGTATCTACACCCTATATTGTAAACTAACTCTTATTTTGCAATGTAGACCTTAGTTTGTAGGCTAGGCCCTAGTTTGTAGAATCCATAGGTTGATTGATCACTTCAATGTCAAATTCAATGTCCCCATTAAACGATATATAGTATCAAGCATTCACACCTTTACAACTTTTCAATGCCATAATTGGCCTTGTGGAATCCCTAGCTTGTACTTGTAATCCCTATCTTGTGCCTAAAAGCTAGATTGTATACTAACTCCTTGATTGTAATCCAAACCTTAGTTTGCAAGCTACGCCCTATTTTGTAGAGGCCCTAGGATGATTGATCACTTTAATGTAAAATTAAATGTCCCCATGAAGTGATATATAGTATCAAGCATTCACACCTTTACAACTGCTCTAGGGGCACGAAATCCATACCAGTAAGCATAAATAGGTTTTGTCATATACCATGTATGTGTTTAGCCACTATGTAAATAGTTATGTCTTCCATGCTCTCCCAGTCCATTTCAATCCAAAGTTGACCACCTTGTGCAAAAGTGGCATTTGGTGTTACTGAGCAAAACCCTAGTTACGAAGATGGTATAATTAGACCATTTCTAGGAGATTGAATCACCATAGATGGGTTCCTCTATATGAATCCTAGAATCGTGAATCCATCAAAGTCGACAGTTCCATGATCGGAGTTACAGTTTTGCTTCTATGCCTTGTTGCAACTTGCCATCTGAGCCATTCATGGACAATTCATGGACTTGCTCTTGAGGGCACAAAATCCATACCATGAAGCATAACCAGGTTCTATTAGCTACCATGGCTTTGTTTAGATACTTTGTACATGGTCGTGTTTTTCACGCTCTCCTGGGACATATCAATCCAAAGTTGACCCCATTGTGCAAAATTGGCATTTGGCTTTAATGAGCAAAACACTAGTTCCAAAGGTGGTAAAATCAAAACATTTTTGGGATACTTAATCACCATAGAGGGTTCCCCCTAGTTGAAACCTGGAATGCTAAATCCATTAAATTTTACGATTTCACGATCGGAGTTACAATTTTCATTCTATGCCTAGTTGCAACTTGCCACCACAGACCATTCAGGGACAATTCATGGAACTACTTTGGGGCACATGAAATTTATACAGAGAAGCATAATTGGGTTCTATCAGCTCCCATGTATGTTTTTGGCCACTTAGGGAATGTTCATGTTGTCCATTCTTTCCCGGGACATATCAATCTAAATTTGACCCCCTTATGAAAAAGTGACATTTCAATTTATTGAGCAAAACCCTAGTTCCAGAGATGGTAGACTCAAACCATGTATAGGATATTAAATTACCATATATGGGTTCCCCTAGATTAAACCTATCATCCTAAATCCATCGAAATTGATGGTTTCTTGATCAAATGTATGGTTTTTGTTCTATGCCTAGTTGCAACTTGCCACCCTGGGTCATTCAGGGACAATTCATGGACTTACTCTAGGGTGCATGAAATCTATACTGGGAAGCATAACTAGGTTATTTAATATTCCACATATGTTTTTTTCCACTTTGGACATGATCATGTTATCCATGCTCACCCATGACATATCAATCCAAATTTGACCCCCTTGTTGCAAAAGTGGCATTTGGCTTTAGTGAGCAAAACCCTAGTTCTGGATATGGTAGGATCATACCAATTCTGTGAGATTGAATCACCATATATGTTAACACCCAAAAAGTGTTCACTACCTCATCTACCCCACTACATGGCTCATTTGTCCATTTTCCGACCATATTTCCTTCAAAAACCTGAAAATACCACCAAAATGCCTGTAAAAGGCCATAAAACCTCTAAAAAGCCTCCAAAAGGCCTAAAATGCCTCCAAAAGGCCAAAAAATCCCTTTTTTCCTCCAAAAATATCCAAAATTCCTCTAAAAATAGTGAAAATCCCCAAAAGGGAAGAAAAAATATAAAATAATGAGGAAAAGGAGGAAAAAACCCTAAACAACTGCCCTAAACCATATGGTTTCCAAAACCATGGGCCAGCACTCCACCACTAAAAAACTATAAATAGGTGATGGAAACCCCTTATTTCAAATCCACAATCACAAGCATCCTTACTCTGCCAAAATTGCTCTTGAAACCCTAGCTCACCCTTTGAGCTACTTTCACCATTGAGAGCCCCTTTTGGCCCATTTCCACCACCGGAAGAAGAGAAGGAGCAGCTGGAGCTCGAAGCAACCTCATGGATCAGCGCAAAGAGCTTCACCAACCTCCACATCGGAGGTAATATTAATAAAAAACCATTCTTTATATTTTACTGTTTTGTTTCATGCACGAGTTTTAGATTAGTTTTTATTCCTGTTTAGCATTTTTATTTTCATTTTATTGAACTGCTACTAAGGAGTCCATTCTCCTTAGTAGGTGCTCATTCGCACAAGCTAGGGGTAAAACCCTAGCCACAGTTTTGGCGACTCCACTGGGTTTTTAATTTCTGGTTTCAGTTTTTGTTTTTTCCTTTCGGCTGTCCCTTTCGGCCGCCGTAAACCGCGTTTTTTCCCTCTGCAGCCGCGTCCCGACCGCGTCTTTCAGGCCTTTACCTGCGACCCGACCGCGGCTATCAGACCGTCTCCGGCGCCCTGCTGGCGGATTAAAGTCTGTTACCTGCGATCCAACCGCGGCTATTTAGCCTGTTTGCTGCGATCTGAACGCGCCTGTCGACCATTTTCCCGCGTCCTGACCACGCCTGTCGTATTTTTTCCCGCGTCCCGAGCGCGAGTTTCAGCCCTTTAGCTACGACCCGACCGCGCCTGTCATCTTTTTTCCCATGTCCCGAGCGCGAGTTTCAGCCCCTTAGCTGCGCCCCGACCGCGTCTGTTTCCCTCAAACCCGCGGTCCGACCGCCCGATTTCACCACCGACCCGCGGTCCTGTTTTTGCAAACCAACCCCTTTGCTGCAATATTTTCTGCATCTGCACAGCCATCTGTTCCACTTGCATCCCTACTTCCTTACAGCCTTTTCTGCAACCCCATTTCTGCTCCCTTTTACACCATTTGTTTAAGATTTCAGCAGTTTATTTCAGAAAATTTTGCAGGTTCAAGTTGTGCATTCAGTATTGTTGTTAGTTAGAAGGCTGCCCCTTTGTGTGGCACCTCTATTTCGGGTTCATCACCTCACAAGCACACACTCTGTCACCTAATTCAAGTGCGACTTAAAAACTACTTAACTCAACCAACATTCTAACCCCACTTGGGGAACACAAAAGAATTTTTGTAGTTAGGTAGGATCGGGGGGATAGGCTTCCAATAACACCCCTCGGTTATTTACTTGAGACATAGCTGTTGTCCAATTAGGGAACCAAAATCCCCTAGTATTTTTTGGCACGGTCACAGCCAGTTTACCAGAGGGCCTCTCCCTTAGGAGGGTTGAAGTCGTGAGATTGGTTCCGGAGGCCTGAATGGAATACCGCACTCCATTCAGTAATTGAAGGGCTACCTCTCGCAGTTCTCGGGATATCCCTATATAGGGGTATTGAGGTAAAAGGACCAAGCGGCAGATTCACCTTTCTGGATGTGTCATGAACGGGGTATCTTAGTTGCCATTCTTCTAGGATTTGACTACCCGGTGTCCCTCCCAGTAGGGGGATATCATAGCCACTTGGCTTTCCTATTCATATTGTCTGACTTGGATTTCATCACCTTGCAGAGAATATGTCTAGTTGAGTCAGAATACTTTTAGTTATGTGTTTGCATGCTCCCTTACCTCCTTTTGGTCTAGTGAGTCCACCGTTTTTTATTTTTTAGGAAACCTGCTGCTTGTTGGTATTCTGACCATTTCTGTTGACACTCCGCCTATTGTAGCACGCTGTTATAGTGGGTGTTTTGAGTTGGTTGTTGGCCTGAGTGCCTTATTTTTCGAGCTCCCCTTCTGCACACTCGGTTGCATTCGGGTTTTCGAGTTGTTTTTTACTCACCTCAACCCATAGAAATTTGACACCATCTGTCACCATTGAGTCTCCGAGACATTCTCGATGCCTCAGGGGTGAGCCCCCATAGCACGGTTCACTTGACACTACCCGTCATCGACACAGATCATCCTCACTTGATACCACTTATCATAGATCTCGAGCCTTGTCACTTGACTCCACTCGTCAGCGGCATAGGACCCCGTCACCGGATATTGACGCCCCTTATTTTACCTCCGATTCTGAGCCAGAGTCTGAAAACCCCATTTACACTGCCCCCACTAGCCCCATGGCTGGCATAACTTCCACTCCCGTTTTGGTAGAGATCGCTGGTGGCACATCCACCACTACACCAGCCCCTATACCCGTTACCACACCGGTTTTGGGTATGCCCTCCACGGGGCCCTCTACCGTTCCCCTCATGGCACCTATTCCCGCAGCAGGAATACCTATTCCCACTCCATCAGTGGCTCACACTACCCATGGCGGTGTGGTACCATCCCATACCACCTTAGTTCCCCCACTTGGGGGCAACCTCCCTACCACTACCCCTCCACTTGGGGGCATTGGCCTCAATTTGGTCCAACCCACTACTGTGTCCCATCCTTCCTCCAGTTTGCCGTTCATGGCTAGCCTCAACCTGCCTGACCTAGCCAGATTGACTAACGACCCTATCCGACACGACCCGGCGTGGCCTCACATGCCCACCAAGCTCCCCTTTGACATCCCCAATTTTGATGGCAAGGCAGGTGAGGACCCACAAAACCATATTATGTCCTTCCATCTATGGTGTTCCTCCAACTCCATAGTAGAAGAATCTATCCGCCCCCATCTCTTACAGCGCACTTTCACTGGCTCTGCAGCCAAGTGGTATATCGAGCAACCCCATGAAACACATAACACCTTTGCTTCCCTTGCGTCAACCTTCCTGCAGTTCTTCCAGTTACCTGTCCGCTATGATGCGGGCGTTGAGATCCTACTATCATGCAGACAGAACACAGCTACCCACTTCATGGACCACATTCATGAGTGGCGTCGATGCCGTAGTCTATGCAAGATTAAGTTGGACGACCGGATCTTCCTAGATTGGTTCCTCAAATCCATTCTTCCTGTCATTGCTAAGGATGTGGCATCCGAAAGACCCCAGTCTGAAGAAGAGGCCATCCTTAAGGCCCAGCAATTCGACCTCATTTACGCCCAGTCGGGCTATCTTTATACCATTATACCTGACGCCCCTCGCAGCGAGTCTTCCCAGCGCAATGCGCCGGGGACATCCCACACAGCCGACGGCATCATTGGCCGTGTCTCTTCGCATCCTCAACCATTTTCCATAGCACGTCCTACCCCTGGCCTTGACCTCTCGTGGGCTACCTCACAGCCTGGAGCCACCAACTCATATCCTCCCATGACACATCATCACCATACCCATGGACCCTCATGTCCACCTCAGTGTTTCGGTCATGCGACTCCTGCTTATGCCCCCCTGGTCGCACCTCAGCCCTACTACCACCAGCAGGCTGCACCAGCTCCTGCGCCTTCACAAGCCCAACCCACTTACTACCCGCCACAGGAAGCCCCTGCGGCAAACCCCCTCAAGTTGTTGCACCTGCGCAACCGCCACCTACATATCATCCACCACAGCCTGCTCCAGCGCCTGCACAACCTCAGAATCCACCTGCTGCCCAAGGGCAAGTTTACGCCCAACAAAACCCGCAGCAAAACCAGAACAACCAACGCAACTAGTGCCAACAAAACCGCGGTAGAGGCCGAAATCGTGGGAACAACCAACCTACCGAGCAAGCTGGTCAACCCCCTAATCCCCCTGATAATAATAATGCGGCCCCTGCTAACCAAAACCCTGATAGCCCGCCCAAGCAGGCTAAAAACCCCAATATGCGAACAAACCATCCTTGTTCTATTTGCGGGGTCTATGGCCACTACACACATTTTTGCCCACACATGGAGTGAGTTCGGCAACTTTGGGCTAAAGATACCCGCTGCCAAGGGTAGGCGGCTCCTCAAGCACCACCCAACCCTCCACAACCTCAGCAGCCACCTTTGGTGCTGCAAAACCCCTTACCAACCCAAGGCATCGTGAACACCCAACCATTGGCTCCCCCTTAAGCCAACGCCCCAACCCAACAACAAATCACTGCTCCTGATCAACCCATGCTTGACTCAGGTACCCACCACTTGTTGATGATGTCCTCCGATGAGGTTAACCTCCGAACCCGACGAAACCAATACGGCTCCACCCCTGAAGCCCCTTCCACCGATAAACCCACTAACGCTCATCCCACTGATCAGGAGCTACGTATACCTCCACCTCCACTAGAAGGCGCTCCCAAAGCACCTCGTTTCCCACTTCACCATATTAACAACAACCCCAATGCGCGCACTGCGTCAAACTACAACATTGTTGATGACTTGGCCCAATCTCCCACAGCCATGTCTGCGTTAGAAGTCTTAAAAAACTGCCCTTCGCAGCGCAAGACTTTACTCTCAGCCATTGGGGCTATCGATCCAAATGATTCGAATGTAATGGCATTTGATTTGGACCAATCTGAACCCCGCATGCCTTCCACTTTAGCATTTCAAGTTTCCGTTTCCATCCGGAATTTTGTCTTCCATCGATGCATTATTGATGAAGGTGCCTCTACATGTGTCATGCCCACCTCCATCTGGCAGAAAATGGGATCCCCCACCCTCCATCAGTCCTCCACTGCGTTGCGTGCCTACGACGGTCGTTTGGATCAACCACAAGGCCTCTTAACTAACGTCCCCGTCCAGCTGGCTGGCAAAACTGTCCTCATCAATATCGAGGTTATTAATGCATAGCTTGATTATAACCTTTTACTTGGTCGTAGCTACATGTATGCCATGCGGGCGGTTGCTTCTACCGTTTTTTGTACCATGATGTTCCCTCATGAGGGACGCGTGGTCAAGGTTGACCAACTCACTTACCATGATCCCAATGCCCCCGCGGCACCTGAAAATGTTCTCCCCATGATTGAACAACCTGTTTCGAGTGCCACCACTTCAGTTGTTTCCTCTACGGAACTCGGCGTTTACTCCGATGCGCCCATGACCTCGACCTTCCAATCTATTCCAGCCCCGTCACCCACCACTGACGTGTCTGACCTGTGTACACTGTCCCATAATACGTGAACTCCTACTAATCAACCACCCTTGTTGCTGAAACCCCCTTTGGTACCTAGCCATATTGGTGCTACCCCCATCCATACCATTCCTTTTCTTTTCCCTCCATCAGGAGTAGTTAGCGCCCTAGTCATGGCTACCCTCAGCCTCCCTGGGTTAACCTTAGGATTACCTGTTTGGTATCTTTCGCCTCCCATTCCCCCGCCAACACCAGATGTCGTCCTGCCACCGGTGCAACCCATTGTCACTACTAGTCAACCACCTCCCAGTGTCGCTACCTCATCGTCCTCCACGAACCCCCCCCCTCCGCTTACCAAACCCACTGGGGGCAGAGGCCCCCAACCTTACACTATTGTCCCACCTCCCAAGACAGTCCAAAACCCCCCTGTGTTTCGTGCTCCTCCTAAATGCTTGCTATGCAATGAGTTGGGCCATGCAACTCACCAATGTCCTCAGTTACTGACACTACAGAAACACATGCAAACGCTTGACGATGACCCTAGTATACCGGTTGTCCACCTTGATTCAACCCCCAAGCCGCGCGACAAATCCTTGCGCACTAACCACTCCTGTGCCATATGCGGTATTTACGGGCATTACACAAATCATTGTCCCGATCTCCCCGATTACAGAGCAGCTCTCTTTGAGATGAACAATTTGGATCTTGAGACGGCATCACCCACCATTGAGGAGATCCACCCCCCGGTCTCTCCCCATTTTGAAGAGATTAATACCATTTATATGATCTCTTCCGTCACTACTTCCTCGTCAACCGATTTGACGACACAAACTTTTCGTACTGATGAGGAAATCCTCGAGGCCCTCACTGCCCCGGAGTATCCCTGGGATGACATGCACCATCGTTCCTACTTCCTCCCAGATGAATCCTCCTCTAACACTGCTACCCAATTTGCAGTTGAATCCAAAGACTTCCTTCCCCCCAAGGTCGACTGGTTCAAGGACCCTATTCCTGCTCCTGACGCCTTCGAGGAGGGTAACATGGCCAACATTTCACCTGTCCTCCAAATTGATATTGCTTCCCCAGGAAGAACCCCTGAACTCATCACTTTAGGAGCCTCTTGCAGTGAACAAGAAATTGAGGAATACAAGAAACTCTTTAGAGAATTCCGTGATGTCTTTGCCTGGTCCTATACCGAAATTCCTGGTCTTGACCCTGCCATTATCGAGCACCACATTGACACATGGCTGGATGTACCCCCCATCCGTCAGAAACAGCGTCCCATTCATCCCTCAAAGCTCCCAGCTGTCAAAGCAGAGATCGAGAAACTTCGCACAGCAGGATTCATTTATCCTATTGCCTATACCACCTGGGTTTCCAACCCTGTTCCCGTTAACAAAAAAACAAGGCACCATTAGAGTATGCACTGACTTCCGAAATTTAAACCGCGCTTGTCCAAAAGACAATTTCCCCACGCCATTTATTGACCAGCTCATCGATGTGTGTGCGGGGCATGAAGTCCTTTCGTTCATGGACAGTTTTTCTGGATACAATCAGATTCAAATCCGAAGGGAAGACCAGTACAAAACTGCCTTTACTACCCCATGGGGCACCTTTGCCTATCGCGTCATGCCTTTTGGCCTAAAAAATGCTGGTGCCACATTCCAGCGAGCCATGACCTATTGCTTTCATGATTTGGTCCACATCCTGCTCGTCTACCTTGATGACCTTACAGCTCGTTCCCGGAAACGATCCGACCACCTTAACGACCTTCGGCAAGTTTTTCTGCGTTGTCGCAAATATCAAATCCGCTTGAACCCACATAAGTGTGTCTTTTGCGTTCCGGCAGGCCAATTGTTGGGTTTCATTGTTTCCCAGAAAGGAATTACTATTGATCCTCTGAAAGTCCAAGCCATTCTAGACTTTCCCTCTCCTCGCACGCTCCAGTAGCTCCAAAGTCTGCAAGGGCACTCCAATTTCCTTCGACGCTTCGTTCTCGATTACGCCACAACCGTTCATGGTTTCTTGCGCTTGATCTGTACCCACGTACCCTTTGTCTGGGATGAGAAAGCAGAAGCTACATTCGAAGCCCTCAAAAAAGCTCTCACACAAGCCCCCTTGATCTCCCCCCCGAATTTCTCTCAGGACTTCATCCTTTACGTCTCGGCATCTGAGCATGCTGTGTCTGGCGTCTTGGTTCAAGAAGACACCTCACACCAAGAGCATGTCATTTACTACGTCAGCCAGACCTTGTCCGTCCCACCCCTATGTTACCCATATGAGGAGAGACTATCCCTAGCAGTGGTCTTTTCTGTCCAAAAATTGCGACACTACATTTTACTTAGTCATACCACAGTCGTCGCCGACTCTAACCCCATGGTATATCTCCTCAACCGGCGGCTCCTGCAAGGTTGTGTGGCTAAATGGGTCATTATCCTCCAGGAATATGACCTCACGTTCCAAACACCTAAGAGCACGAAAGCCCTTGCCCTTTCCCAGCTTATCACTGATCTTCCTTCTTTTCTCCCGGCCCCACCCATCTCCGATGAGTTACCCGACAACCACTTGTTCACTATCTCGTCTGATGACCCATGGTACGGTGATATCTTGTTATACCTACGCACGTAGAAATTCCGACCCGAAATCACTCGTAATGAACGTCGTCGTATCCGTCACCAGGCCTCTCGCTACCTCCTCATAGGAGATGTCCTTTACCGGCGAGGGGTCGACACCATTCTTCGTTGTTGCCTCACACTTGAGGAAGCTGAACACGTCCTTAATGATTGTCATAGCGGTGCCTGCGGCGGCCATTTCTCAGGGATGGCCACTGCCCAAAAGGTCGTCCACGCCGGATACTTCTAGCCCACACTCTTCACCGACTGCATCTCTGCGGTCAAGCATTGCCATAACTGCCAACTTTTTGCCCCCAAGGCCCGGACACCACCCGCTCCATTACACCCAGTTGTCACCATTGGTCCCTTTTGCAAGTGGGCCATCGACTTCATGGAGTGTAGACCCCCATCTGCGAACGGCCATAAGTACATCATTGTTGCCATCGATTACTTCACCAAATGGGCGGAAGCCATGCCCACCTTCAATTGTACTGCTGACACTGCTGCCCATTTCTTTTTTAACCATGTTATCACTCGATTTGGGGTTCCTAAACAGTTGGTCTCAGACCATGGATCACACTTTGAAGATTCTGTGTGGTGCGAGTTATCCACCCTCCTCAAGTTTGAACACCAATTTTCTTCTGCTTACTACCCTCAAGGGAACGGTCAAGTAGAAGTTGTTAACAAAATCCTCAAAACCATACTCCAACGCACTGTTTACCGGCATAAGTCCAATTGGCACCACATGCTATTCCCTGCCTTATGGGCTTACCGTACCTCCACCAAGACTGCCACTGGTTTTACCCCATTTCATTTAGTTCACGGTGTAGAGTCTGTCCTCCCCATCGAGTGTCAGATACCAGCCTTGCATATCACCATTGAGCTTCTCCCCGATACCTCCCCCCTTGAGCAACGTTTGCTATCCCTCGAACAAGCAGATGAAGATCATCGTGCCACTCTCCAGAACATCGAAGCTGCCAAAAACCGTTCCAAATCCGGTTATGACAAACATGTCCACCCTCGAGCTTTCCACGAAGGGGACCTCGTCCTCGCCTATGACCAAGCCCATGACGAAACCGGTAAAGGAAAGTTTGAATCCATGTGGCAAGGCCCTTACATTGTGCAAAATTTCCTCGGCAAGGGGGCATACATTTTAGCAGACTGTGAAGGCCACCCTTTACGCAACCCCCGTAATGGGTTGTATCTTAAGCGTTTTTACCCATAACTGTAACCGCGTCCTCATTGATCCGCCTTGTACAGTTTGCTTTCTTTTTGTTTTTTACCTTCTTTACCATACTCTTACATTCGTCGTTTTTTGCATTGCTCACAGATGGACCATCTCCCACCTAGTTACACTGGCTTCGCTGACGGCGCAAGCCGCTGGTCTCCCAACCTAGCTTCTGCAGCATGGGTCTTGTATTCCCCTTCCAATGAACTGATTCACCTTGACGGAATATGTATAGGCGTCGCTACCAATAACCAGGTGGAGTATGATGCTGTGACCAGTCTCCTAACCACTGCCCTTTAGATGGGCATATGTCACCTTCATGTGTTTCTGGACTCCCAGCTACTTGTCTCCTAGCTCAACAACTGCTACCAGGTGCGTGATCCTTGCCTCTTTAGAAAATTCCTGCGTACAAAACAACTAAGCTGATAGTTTGAATCCATCACATTCACACATATCCCAAGAGCTTACAATAGCGTCACATATCAAATGGCCAATACCATCCTAGAGTGGCATATCAATCACACCATGTAACACCTCCATCCTACATAGCATCTCCTCAAAATATATAAAAAACCGACAAAGATTGCATTACATCAACATTTGCATCGATGTACATAAACCATTAAACCACATTTGTATCTACAGGGGCATCCACGTGCCTAATCATACATGCATCATGTCGCATCACATAAAAGACACAAGGGGCATCCATGTGCCCAACATCATAGACTACTTGCATCCACATGCAATACAAACAATCACACCTCATAAAGCGCATCCACGTGCGTACAACTAAAACAACATCTCAAAAATGTGCATCCATGTGCATATATATATACATCAAAAAATAATACATGTCATAGCACTACACATGTCCCGAGTACCCTTGTACTCAGCTATACAAAAAAATGACTGTACATCCCTAAAGCCATTAGAGGAAATTTGGGGTCTAAAATGGGCCTTATAAGAAAACGTGCCAAAATAAGTTTTTGTGAGTTGGAATTCAAGAACCAATAGAATTTCAATAAAATAAGTCAACCATAATGGTTGAATTGACATATTTATCATTAACAAAAACTACATTTTTTGTTCGTATTTTCGACATATCTCATTGTGTTTTTACTCAAATTTCGATCGGGAGAGCTCGTTGGATGCGGAATTTGATTCCACATCCAACGAGTACCCACACTGCATACTTTTGATAGACCCCACTACCCCAAAAATGAAAAATACCTGAAAAAATGTGATGATGACATCATCATCACGTTTTTTCAGGTATTTCTTGTTTTTGGGGTAGCGAGGTCCATCAAAAGTATGTAGTGTGGGTACTCATTGGATGCGGAATCAAATTTCGCATCCAACGAGCTCTCCCGATCAAAATTTGAGTAAAAACACAGGGAGATATGTCGAAAATACAAACACAAAAAGTAGTTTTTTTCTTTCTTCCTCTAAAATTAATTAATATTATTTTATTATTTTAACTATTATTTTATTATTTTCCTTAGGAGGCCCATTTTAGACCCCAAAATTCCTCTAATGCTCATCAAATACATGCCAGAGCTACCAAAACTCGAGGGGAGTCCCCTGCACTCCCTAATGAGACTCATACCTTGCATCACTGCCAGTATCTGCGGCCTCTGAGTCCTCCCTCGCTCCTCCTCAGGCACATCCTCATCCCCTGCGGGCTCCCGTGCCTGTGCCCTATCTGCCAAGATCACCACCCGAATCGCGATTGATCTGAAATCCCAAGGTGCCCTCATGCAATCCTGGATCACGTCTGGATCATTGTCCCGCGAGCCCTCGTCAGTCACTCCCACCAGCAAATGGTCTAGCAGCACCCGCATAGACTCCAGTGTCCCCTCTGCATCCCAGCGACGCACCTCCCCCCGCCCAGGCAGAGCTGGAACGGCCACCATCCCCCTCCGTGCCACATGCCCTGGTGGCGGTCTCGGGCCCACATCTGCAAATCAACTATTTGTCAGTAACCATATATCAATCAACTATCATATATATAAAAAACTGACAATGCAATCAAACCATACGTACCATCTGGTCCCCATGCCTATCCTGGCGGCCGTGGCGCATCTAGATCTCCTGTAAAGTCCATATCTCTATATGGATAATCCTCCAGTGTCAACGGCAGCTGGAGCCACTGCAAGTACAACTCCTGCGTAAAGTACCGCCCAACGTCACCGCCACCACGGCGGTGCATCATCTCCCCCCATCGCACCATCCGGGGCTCCCTCAAGCCTCCTGCCCTGACCGGCACCCGCAACCGCAGGGTGGGTACCCTCTCCATAAAGAATGCACATAAAAACGAACCATAACAGAACCCCTTGCCAGACTCCTTCGCTGCTGTCAGCTGCCGCTGAACGTAGGTCAGGAACATCTGGCCCCAAGCATAATATACACTGGCCAGGACACGCTCCACCAGCTGCATCTAGCCCCCAGACACCTTCTCCAGTGACTGGGATCCCAAAACACGCACCACACAAGCTTCCATGGCCCGTACTGCGGGCTCTTGTAGGTCTCTCACCAAGAGTGCATTCCTATGCACTCGAGCATCTGCCACACAGAACCGCTCCAACATATCATCCATATCAATGTCCGCAGACACCCGCGGCTGTGTGTCTGCTACCCTCCCCAGGCAGGGCAACCCCGTCAAGAAGTATACATCAGTTAGGGTGAGGTCCACCCTCTCACCCTGGACTCGGAAAGCATGTATATCTGGCTCCCAGAAACCAACCAGTCGGTTCAGTAGCAATGCTGCTGACCGCATCATGGGTATCTCAGTGAACTTCAGCAATCCGAATAACCCCAGCATCGACCGCACCCGCCGGTCCTCTCGAACGATGACCATAATCTCGTCGGGTATCTCCCGCTCTCTCCGTAGCACCTGTGGCATCCTGTCAATCATTCAAAGGAACCTCATCAAACTCATGACAACCAAATAGTCCTTCCCCTTCCATAAAATAAAATAAAAATAAAAAAAACCGACTGCGGCTGTTCGCCATACAGTCGCGGTCCCTCACCGCGACTGTCGGGCCTAAACCCGCGGTCCCCCACCGCGACTGTCGGGCCTAAACCCGCGGTCTTCCACCGCGACTGTCGGGCCTAAACCCGCGGTCCCCCACCGCGACTGTCGGGCCTAAACCCGCGGTCCCCCACCACGACTGTCGGGCCTAAACCCGCGGTCCCTAACCGCGTTTCGGACCCGCTAACCGGCGGTCCACCCCACGTGGACCGTACAAGTAATACCCCGGGACCCACTACCCCCCCCCCCGGAACCCAATGACAATGCAAGTATGAGCTCAACAGAATACCTGTATCTCCCGAATCTGAAATCGGTCAGTCGGATCGTCCAGAATTGCCACCTCAGCTCTGGTCCACTCCGATCACAAGTCAAAGTCGAATAGTACAAATGACACGTGTCATGCGGGGCCCACTTACTATTTATAGTTAGTTGACTTTTTCTTGTTTTGGTCGTTCCCAACCCATTCGGAGTCCGTTTTCCGAACCGTTTCCACCATTGGAATCAGCACGACGAGACCGTCATGATGGTCAACTTGTTACATTCTTTTTTTTCACTATTTATCACCGGATTCATTTTTTCCGAGCTCGTGACGATGCTTGAGATCATTTCTCGCTCTCACTCAGTCCACTTTCCGCATTATATCCCAACACCTTGCTGCATCAATTTGCGTGCCCCATCAACCGCCATCAGATTGTTCCATAATTTTTACATGAGCCATCCACTCCTGTCACATTGCAAATGTTCCGTTATTTTTCCACCATTCATTCACCCCGCAAGGAGGCCCACCGATGTTCCCCCCTACCCTCGTTCCTGGTCATCATAAATGTTCTTTGATCGAACACTTCCTCCTTGCCTGACCATTCCATTATCTCAGAGTCTTCTTATTTGCTTTCAGACTCTTTAAAATTGAAAGCAACCACGAGCATGGATTGTCCTGGGCTCGTAAAATCCGCACGACAATACCATTCCATTCTTTCAGAGTTTTCTTATTTGCTTTCAGACTCCTTAAAATTGAAAGCAACCACGAGCATGAACTGTCCTGGGCTCGTAAAACCCGCACGACAGTACCATTCCATTCTTTCAGAGTCTTCTTATTTGCTTTCAGACTCTTTAAAATTGAAAGCAACCACGAGCATGAACTGTCCTGGGCTCGTACAATCCACATGACAGTACCATTTTATACACACTCTTCTTTTAGTCCCATAACCCATGAAGAATTTCCCTCGTGCCTCTTGGCGCCATGATCAATCCTCTCGGCAGCACCCCCAATTCGGTCGCCTTTGTTCAGAGTATTCTGCAGTCTCCCGCCCGTTTTCCACAGCTTGAGTCTCCCTCAGCCCAGTCACCCTCCCAGATCCACTACAGCGATGATCTCCTTAACCACCAGTCAGTGTCATATGCTGTCCGATCATCCCCACCATCATACTCTGAACAAAGGAAGTTTGAGTCCACCCACTCTACTTGCCCAGTTATTTCCCCCCAATTTATCCATTCTGCCATCATTACTATCATATTTCGGTTTTCCACCTCGTGCTCCTGTCAAGGAAACATCATTGCCTTGATAGTTGCAGGTCTCCCTCTGTCGACGACAGCCCCTCTATTCCAGAGGATAGACCNTTCTGGCCATATTTCCTTCAAAAACCTGAAAATCCCACCAAAATGCCTGCAAAAGGCCATAAAACCTCTAAAAAGCCTCCAAAAGGCCTAAAATGCCTCCAAAGGCCAAAAAACCCCTTTTTCCTCCAAAAATATCCAAAATTCCTCTAAAAATAGCGAAAATCCCCAAAAGGGAAGAAAAAATATAAAATAATGAGGAAAAGGAGGAAAAAACCCTAAACAACTGCCCTAAACCATATGGTTTCCAAAACCATGGGCCAGCACTCCACCACTAAAAAACTATAAATAGGTGATGGAGACCCCTTATTTCAGATCCACAATCACAAGCATCCTTACTCTGCCAAAATTGCTCTTGAAACCCTAGCTCACCCTTTGAGCTACTTTCACCATTGAGAGCCCCTTTTGGCCCATTTCCACCACTGGAAGAAGAGAAGGAGCAGCTGGAGCTCGAAGCAACCTCACGGATCAGCGCAAAGAGCTTCACCAACCTCCACATCGGAGGTAATATTAATAAAAAACCATTCTTTATATTTTACTATTTTGTTTCATGCACGAGTTTTAGATTAGTTTTTATTCCTGTTTAGCATTTTTATTTTCATTTTATTGAACTGCTACTAAGGAGTCCATTCTCCTTAGTANGGTCCTTGCGCCTTGGACCCATCACCATCTATGGTGAGTGCCTACGGACCATTTTGGGAGGAGTCCTCATTGCCTCTCCGAATGGTTGTTTATCACATGCTCGACTTCAGCACTTTTGTTCGCATCGTTGAGAATCACGCAGGATTTATATCCCTTCCATTGTTTGTCAAAGACCCTGGATTTCCCCCGACTCTAGCACATTGGTGAGTCACCGTGGAACGCCCAGTTATATGTTCCTGTGGATGTCCGGGCTGCGTTGGTGATTGTATTCAGAAGCCATTCTGTTCCATGCTTCCTTGAGTACCCAGTTCAGTTCCACTTCAGAGTACCATTGCGAGTGTGACCCTTGTCACTCTGATCCAGCAGCTCCTCAGTTCCTTTGGTACCACATTCAGTCGCACTGCTGTCATTCCAGTGCATCAGTTTTCCAGCTCATATATGGTCATCCCAGCAGTATGTCCCAGATTTGTGTCCCTTCTGGACCCTTATGATATACACAGTGGTTTTCATGTATCCCATAGGTCCTCCTTTTTGGGGCCTCACAGTTATATTTATGTATCTTGATACGAGCATGGGTATGCCCACCTCGTCCATATATTGAGATTCTTCCTCATTCAGTCTTTGAGGCCATGTATATGTCAGG
>LPNX010633136.1:113112-236629 GCA_001517045.1 Pseudotsuga menziesii
TTCATACCGGGCTGTAGAATGCGCCTCTCGGCGCAATAAATTCCAATAGAATAATTTATCAATTTGTAGAATACTTAAATCATCACAGGAACATGTGGAAACTTGAGATAAAATATGCAATAAAGTGATGCATGCATTGATAGATGATTTTTTATAATAGAAAATATGGAAAATTCATCGGCCCTTAATGGCGTGTTAATGTAAATGTATCCCTAAGTACAACAATGTACATGTGTTCCAAAGGACATAAATTCAATATGACACATTAAAAATCAATCTTTCTCTTGGTTTTTCGTGACTTTCCTCTATCAACCATCTTTCTAGGATTGATCTACATCTCAAGATTCACATTGCTAGACTATGTTCTAAACCTTAGACCCGGAAAATTTCTCATCTTCACCTTCATGCTTGAAGTCCAATATAAACTGAGCAGAAACTCTATTTCTCTCTAGTTACTACTTTTGTCAACATCATGTATGTAGGATTTTGGCTAGTATGTATCTTTTCCAACTTTAACAATTCATCTTCTGGAATAGATCTTATGAATTGGTATTTGATCTATATATGTTTAGTGTCAAAATGGAATGTTGAGTTCTTTTCAAGATGATTGGCACTCTGGATATAACTATAGAACCTATTATTCTCTTTCTTATTACCTAATTCCTCCATGAACCTATGCAACCAAATAATATCTTTACCAGACTTTGTAGAATCAACATACTCTATTTCCATTGTTGAAAGTGCAACAACCTTTTGTAGTTTCAAAATACAACTTAATGTTGTTCCACCTACAATAAAAACATACCATGTGGTGCTCCTCCTGCTATCTGTTGTTAGATTTTTATCAATTAGACATTATGATCTTAGGATCTTATTTGAGAGAATAACATGCATAGCAATCAATAACAAGAGACAATAGACACAAAGATTTATCCTTGGGGAAACAATAAAGGAAAAACCATGCAACTTCCTTAGAGATAGAATGAGCACCAATGGCAGCAGTAAAACCCAAAGATAGAAAGATGATCTCCAACAGTTGTTCTCTCTCTCATTTGTGTGAGATCCTCTTCTGTCACCTATGCGATATAGTTGGGTGAGTGTGTGTTACAAATATAGAGGCTCACTCTCTATTTATACTAGTTTCCAACTTGACAATTACTTACCAGGGTCAAGCTCACTAGGAAATTCTAATAACCCTAGTGCCCCTCAACTGTGGGGACTTTTCCCCCCGATCAACAAAGGAGGGTTAACCTCTATTAATTTACATGACTTTAATATATTAATGATTCTCCTGATAGGAAAATTGGGGTGCAATGAAATACAAATGATTCTCTTGATAGGAACATCAAGGTACAATATAAGATATACAAGTGAATACATTCTAAAGTTACAAATACATCAACACTCCCTCTTAACTAGGTAGGTATCTCTTGACACAATTCATCAGCACAAGTCTTCGTCATTGGATCATTCATCAAAGTTGGATCATCATCAAAGCTGGATCACCACTGGATCATCATCATTGGATCATCATCAAAGTTGGATCATCACTTTATCATCATCATCATCATCATCAATTCTTTCGCTATCTCAATCAAATGGTGTTATCTCTCAATTCTTCTTGTCATATGAAGTTCTACAGAGCCAGCCCTTTTTCATGATGGTTCTAGGCCTAGCCTCCATGTAGGTATTCATCAACATCTCTTATATCATCGGCATGGTAGGACACACCTACTACCATCCGAGAAATTCTCCAAAACTTACATTCACCAACATGGTAAGGCACACCTACTACCATCTATGAAAGGTTCCAGCAATCACATCCACTGGCATGGTAGGATACACCTACTACCATCCATGGAACGGGCCCAATACTTACATACACTGGCATGGTAGGAAATACCTACTACCATATAGTGAATGTCCCTACACTTACATCCACTGGAATGGTAGGACACACCTACTACCATCCATGGAAAGACCCCAACACTTACATCCACTAGCATGGTAGGACATACCTACTACCATCCATGGAAAGGCCCTCAGAATTACATCCACCAGCATGGTAGGACACACCTACTACCATCTATGGAAAGGCTCTAAACTTACATCCGTCGGCATGGTAGGACACACCTACTACCATCCAGGGAAGGGCTCTGCACTTACATCCATCGGCATGGTAGGAAACACCTACTACCATCCGGGGAAAGGCTTTGTGCTTACATTTGACCACGCAAGGCACTAATTCAACCACCATGTCAGAAAGGCTCTGCACTTACATCTGACCATGGGAGGCACCAATCCTACCACCATCTCAGAAAGGCTCATAGACTCATCACTTCCCCTTGGAAGGAACCTCGATCTTGAGAACACCAAGCTTCTCCCTGAAGTACTCAAACTTCACTCTGACCATTTCTAGCATAGAATCACATCAGGGGTGATTACATCCAAGGATAACCTACGAGCTTCGCCATGACCGATTACATCTGAGGACAACCTACATGACTGTTTACGTCTGAGCAACCTATGAGCTTCAGTAGGATTTTATGCTCAGACAACCTACCTCACCGGCTATACTAGAAATCATCACTACCTCTTTTGAGAGATATCAATCTGGATCACATACTGGAGCTTCACTACTCCTCTCTCCATCATACAAAAATGCAAGTCAAATCAATCAAATCAAATACTAGTTTTCAAAAGAAACATACTACCTCCCAAATAGTCGAGCAAGTGGCAACATATCTTTCCTTGGCTGTACTCAGCGCCATGTAGGATTGTTTCCTTCTAAATCAAGAGATCGCACCTAATCTCATACTGAAGCAGCACCCTGAAGTTCTCTTCCTATCAATGGAACTTCTTTCCCAATCCAAATCCACATAACCCTCTAGGTTAGTCTTTTGATTCGCTTCATACTTGAGCCCATAATCAATGGTACCCTTTAGGTACCTCACTACATGCTTTGAAAACATCAATTGAACATGTCTTGGATCCATCGGGAACTAGCTCAATGTGTTCATAGTAAAGAAAATATCTGGTCTCATATTCGTCAGGTACATCAAGGAAAACATCATCTGACGATACATCATGGAATCAATCGTCTCTGATGAAGCATCACTCAATAGCTTCAGGTTATATGCCATAGGTGTGGTCATGGCCTTGCAGTCCATCATCCTAAACCTCTTCAAGATATATACTTCCCTTTTCCTAGGGATATTTCATCAGCATTCTACCACACCTCTATTCCTAGAAAGTAGTGCATCATATCCAAGTCCTTCATCTCGAACTTGGAAACAAGTCTCGTTCTTGAAACTTTAATGAATTCCTCTTTTCTATTAGGAACAAGTCATCGACATATAACAGGAGCATCACTCATATTCCACCCTCAACCTTGAATTAAAGGTTGGAATCCTCTTTACTCTCAATAAATCCTAGAGTCATCAGTAATCTTCCCATCCTGTCGTACCATATCGAACCTCGGGATCTTTTGCAAACACTTCCTCTAAAGCGGAGCATCATTCTCCCTCTGCCTTTCGTACCCTATGCATTGAAACATTATGTACCAGAGTGACAAGTAGCTTCCTCTGCTACTAATATTCTATGTATCCATATATGGTCACTGGATACCAATATCCTCTATCTTGAACCTTTTCAAAAGTTATTCTCGCACCCATCTGTGAGTTTGTCGTTCTCTATACAATTTTATATTCAACCTTGTAGGAAAGGTTAAGATCTTCATTACTCTAGGTGATCTCCAAGCTCCTCATTTATGTGTTATCCCATGGGTGCCTTTTGAGCTCATACAAGGCCTTCTTTAATTTGCACACATGAGTCTTCCTGTCATGTGCCTCAACTCCCACTGGCTACAAATGTCTCTTCGTAGTCTATGCCTTCTTTCTATGAGAAGCCTCATGCTATGAATCTTGCCTTGTATCCACGATGTTGCCATCTATTGCATGTTGGATCTTGTATATCCATATGGAAGACACTACATATTTCCATTCAGGTCTCGATACTGCATCCTAGACATCATTCTTCTTGAATTGGTACTCTCCTTCCCTTTCTTCTTGGCTACTCCATCATAGTTGGAATGTTATGCATCAATGATGTTGCTCAACAGTGTCACATAACTACATTGTGTCTGAGACCTATTTCTTTCTTTGAAAGTATCATCATAGTATTTCTCAATTCATCATCACTTGTTCTTGAACAAGTCTCATCCTTATTTTCTTGTAGGCGATTGTACGCGATCTTTCCCATCACATGCATATTAGTAGTATATTGTCATTAATGCAAACATTCTATCATGCATAACACATCAACTAAATATAAGCAAATTCATAACAAAATAATATCATGAAAAGACAATTGAATACTTATCTTTATTTGTTTCGTGGGTAGACTCCTTTTTTATCCTTCAGCTTCATCATCTTCTTCATTCATAACAACATCATTTCTTATCCAAATGCTAATATGGATAAGAGGTTCTTCAACAGTTGATTTCTTCATGTTCCTCATCACTTGAGGGATCTTCTTTGTATTGTGATATATTGATCTTTAGTTCCTCCCATTTTCTCTTCTCTTATTATGAGTCAGGCTTCTTCTTGTGTGCATTCTTCCCAAAGTCTATTGAAGGTAATCACTTACTTCTAGTGCACATTCCTCGAATGAATGAATCCCATGATCCCGGGAGGCCATTCAAGGTGGTTATAATAATATATTATTATTCTTCGATTGCTTCATCATAACATCAAACACTTTATTTTTGTGTATTCAAGGATGACACATGAGGGATGAGATGATATTTAATAGAATCTACAATGATTCTCTTGGCTCTAGCCTTGGCCTCATCTCCCTCTAGCTCCTAGACCTTTCTTACTAAAATAATGATCCAAGTCAATTTCTTGAAGGATCACGGAGTTCCTATACTTCTTCTGATTTATATTCTTTCCTTAAAAATAGCTTGGTCAAGGAATCAAACATATATTTAGGTGTCACTAGGGAAGACACTTGTGGTATAAGGTGATCCTCTTGGCCTTGTCCAAGTTCTTCTTGTGTAAGGATTTAGCCTCATCTCCCTCTGGAACTGGAACCTCTCCACTTATGTAGGTGTCCAATTCAGTTCCTTCAAGAACAAGTGAGATCCTATAATTCCATGCTTGGAATTTGTCAACTTCACCAAGATTTTCATCAAGCTACTGTGATTAGTCATTTTGAAATGAGAACCTCAAATGTAAATAGCAAAAGATTAGATCTTACCAATTTGAGGTATCCATCCTATTTTTGGATCTGGTTGATCTAGGGTTTGTCAAAGAAACCATAATTTTCAAAACTTAGAATATAAAACCTCTGATTAGATAGAAGGATGAGCCTCTTCAAGGTGATCTGTCCAATGTACTGCTTTTCTGAAAACAGTGGAGAGAAGATCTTGGAACATGAAGCCCTAGTTTTCCAATTTCTTCATCATAAATTTATGATATTATTTCTATATTATCTCAAAAAGTAATGTTCCTATGTGTCTTAAATTTCATACTGAGGTATCCTCGTTGGTCCTCTTTCCAACAACATAGGTTTTATCAGGATTGGTTTCACCAATTAGGACTTATGATATTTTTCCCACAGTGACTTATTTCAGGACTGTTCATCATAGGGAACTTGTACAGACTGTCATGTGTCATTGTTTCACCTTGAGTGTCTAAAAATTTTACCAAAAAAATTACAGTCTATGCCCTATTTTGAACAAATTTCTAAATTTTTGGACCTCCGTAGCCCGAGATATAGCAATTCTCCCTAGGTGTCCTATTTAGGGATGAATCCTGGAAGAGGCTGGAACCCTGATTTGGAGGAATCATATATCTAGGAATATAGTGAATATGAGGCTGAAATGTTTACACAGGGTACATCAGGATGTTATCTTCATCCTATGAAAATTTTGGCTCCTAATCCTTCTTCAATATCAAGATATAACGAATTTACCAAAACTACTAGTTTTAGTATTTTAGGGTTTTTCAAGCCTAGGGTCAAACTAGGGTTTGAATTTCCCAGAGTTTCACTCAACCAAAAACTTCAAACTTGGTCTCTAAACTTTGGTTTTGATGAGGAGATAAATCCTATGCTAGGCTCACTCAAAAATTTCTCTTCTATGAAAAGCCCTAATTTCCCGCAGTAGTGACAGGTCAAAAACTGAAAATGCCTGGAATCAAATTCTACTTTGACAGGAAGATGTGCCATTCAATGGAGAGTCAACCTAGCCTCCTTTTGCTAATGGATTATGGAGAGAGACCCAAAAAGTAAGATTCCCTAGATTATGCAGCTGCACATTGTCTTCTTCTCAGGTTAACTCTAATACCATGTTAGATTTTTATTAATTATACAATATGATCTTAGTATCTTATCTGAGAGAATAACATGCACATCAATCAATCACAAGAGACAATACACACAAATATTTATCCTCGAGGAAACTATAAAGGAAAAACCCTGAAACTTCCTTCAGAGATAGAATGAGAACCAATGGCAGCAATAAAACCCAAAGACACAAAGATGATCTCCAACAGCTGTTCTCTCTCTCACTTGTGTGAGCTCCTCTTCTCTCACCTCTGTTTTATAGCTGGGTGAGTGTGTGTTACAAATAGAGAGGCTCACTCTCTATTTATACAAGTTTCTGACTAGACAATTACTTACCAAGGATGACTTCACTCGAAGAGTCTAATAACCCTAGTGCCCCTCAACTATGGGGACTTTCCCCCCTGATAAACAAAGGAGGGTTAACCTCTATGACTTTACATGAATTTATTATATTAATGATTCTCCCGATAGGAACATTAGGGTACAATGAAATACAAATGATTCTCTCAATAGGAACATCGGGGGTACAATATAAGATATAAAAGTGAATACATTCTGAAGTTACAAATATATCAACATGGATATCACTATACAACCTATTATTCTCTTGCTTATTACCCAATTCCTCCATGAACCTATACAGCCAAATAATATCTTTACTAGACTTTGTAGCATCAACATACTCTACTTCCATTGTTGAAAGTGAAACAACCTTTTGTAGTTTTGAAATCCAACTTACTGTTGTTCCACCTACAGTAAAAACATACCATGTGGTGCTCTGTTAATGTAATTGTAACTTCGGAATGTATTCACTTGTATTTCTTAAGTATTGTAACCTGATGTTTATTCTGGGATGTATTTGTAATGTACTTGAGTTATGTCATGCCCCAATGTTTCTATCGGGAGTTTCTATAATGTAAACAAGTCATGTCAAGTCAAGGTGGGTAACCCTCCTATTGTCTAAGGGTTAAAGTCCCCACAGTTCTGGGGCACTAGGGTTATTAGACTCACCTAATGAAGTCGGCCCTAGTTGGGTTTAGTCAAGTAGAGAATTAGTATAAATAGAGAGCTAGCCTCTTTATTTATCACACACTCACTCACACTCAGTTGTAGCACATAGCTGAGGAAGAGGAAGACAGTGGGGCAAGGAAGAAAGAAGGTTACTATTGTCGGGAGATCATCTTACTATTTTGGGTTTTACTTTTGGTGTTGATTCTATCTCTAAGGAAGTTGTGGGGTTTTCTCCTTTATGGTTTCCCCAAGGAAAAACACTGTGTTCATTGTCTTTTGTGTTTGATTACTGTGCTTGTTATTCTCCCAATTAAAGATCCTAATGTAGTGCTAGCTTAATGTTAAAAATCTAACATGGTATCAGAGCTAACCTGAGAAGAAGACACTATGCAGCTGTGGGAACAAGGGATTCCTACTTTGTGGATCTCTCTCCACATATTTTCAGCAAAAGAAGGTTGGAATAACTTTCCTCCCTGGGGCGCATCTTTATGTCGAAGCAGAATCCAATTCTGAGGTTTTTCAGTTTTGGACCCAACACTACTGTCGAAAATTAGGGCTTTTCACAGAAGTGGAATTTTTCAGTGAGCCCAATCCTGGAGTGAGCTCCTCCTCAAAATAAATGTTAGGGATCAATATCAAAACATTTGGTTGGACAGAACTTTGGAAAAGAAAAACTTTAATCTGCTCCTAAACTAGCACTGCAGGATTTCAGCTCCAAATCTAGATCTGACATCTTGACCTGGTAAGATCTAAATCTTTTGTATTTCCATTTGAGGTTCTTAGTTAAGATGTCTCATCATACCAAGATTGATTAAAAGCTTGAGGGAGCTGATAACTTCCGATCCTGGAAGTATAGGATCTCCCTGGTCCTGGAAGAAAATGAGTTGGACTCCTATATCCATGAGGAGGTTCTAGTTCCAGAGGGAGATGAGGCTAAGGCCTTACATAAGAAGAATTTGGTTATGGAAATGAGGATTATTGCTGATTCAATCAAGTATCACCTCATACCACAGGTGTCCTCCCTCAAGACACCTAAAGCTATGTTTGATGCCCTAACGAAACTGTTTGAAGGGAAGAAAATTTATCGGAATATGACTGTAAGGAACCAGTTGAAGAATGTAAAGATCCAGAATAAGGAGAACATCCAGTCATACTTCACAAGGGTCTCCCATATCAAAGAACAGCTGGAAGTAGTAGATGAAGAAGTGGAGAATGCAGAAATTGTGATGACAACCTTGAATGGTCTCCCTAGGTCACGGGATTCTTTCATCCAAGGAATCTATGCTAGGAAGAAGTTAGTCAAGTTCAGTAGACTATGGGAAGAATGTTCACAAGAAGAAGCTCGAATAGCAACTTGAGAAGAAAAGATGGGAAGTGAAGATAAAGCTCTCACAGTACACTCCAAGAAAGGAAGAAGGGAAAAGCATCATCACCAAGGTAAGCATTCTCATCAGAAAGGTTCATCCAAACTCAGATGTTATACATGCGATGAAATAGGACACTTTGCTAGAAATTCTCCCATGAATAAGAATGGATCCAACAACAAGAGGAACTCCAAAAGAAGACATCATGCTCACACTGCTGAGGATGGTGATCCTCCCAGAAAGAGAGTAAAACAAGAAAGTGAAGAAGAATATGTTCTGATATCCGCTCTCACAGGAGCTGTCACTCATGGAAGCAAAGATTGGCTTATTGACAGTGGGGCTTCCAAACACATGACAAGTTTCAAGGAATCTTTTGAGAAACTATCTGAACATAATTCACCCCATAAGGTGAAACTTGGGGATGACTACCAATATCCCATAAAAGGTAGTGGTGAATCCTCCTGCAAGCTAGACTCTAGAAAGTCTATGAAAATGAAGGATGTCTTGTTTGTACCAGGACTAAAGAAGAATCTTCTCTCCATATCGGAACTGGATGCAAAATGCATGAGGGTTGCATTTGTAGATGGCCAAATCCTCATGTGGTCAAGAGGAAATACTATTGACGATGCAATAGTGATTGGAAGCTGCAAGAACAATGCTTCATGATCAAGATCTTCCCATGCATATATGGGCAGATGCTACCAGAACAACGGTGTATGTACAGAACCGTACTCCACACAGAGTACTCGAGAACAAGACACCTACTGAAGTATTTTCCAGCAAGAAACCAGAAGTCAGTCATATCAGAATATTCGGTTGTCCTGTGTACATACACATTCCAAAAGAGAAGAGAACAAAATTAGATCCTTCATCGTATATTTGTGGGATACTCTGAAAGCTCGAAGGCTTACAGAATATATTTCCTAGGATTCAAGAAGATTGACATCAGCAGGGATGTAACATTTGATGAAGACACGGCTTACAACAAATCCAGAAAGAGACCTGCTGAAGAACCTGAAGAAGCAGAAGCACCCAGAATTCTTGATACAACCATGAACGAAGAGACTCAAGAAGAAGATCAAGAATTTGAAGAGCCACAAGAACCTGTAGATCCACCTCAAGAGAAGAATCCTCCAACAAGAGGAAACCTGCTTGGGTACGAGAATCTATCCAAGGTGTGGAAAGATATGGGGTTCCAGAAGAGAATCATAGAGAAAGAAAGAGAACCAGATCCTGCTCCGGATATGTAGCTTTACTATGTGACTTTATCAATAAAGAACCTTGCAATTATGAAGAAGTAACAGAACAGAAAGAATGGAAGGATGCTATGATTGAAGAGTATCAATCAATCATGAAGAACGATGTTTGGGATGTTGTCCCAATACTAGAAGGGAAGTCAGTTGTAACTTCCAAATCGATCTACAAGATCAAGCATGCTACAGATGCTAGCATAGAGAAACATAAGGCAAGATTTGTGGCTTGTGGATTCTCACAGAAAGAAGAAATAGATTATGAAGAAACCTTTGTACTTGCAACCAGATACACTTCCATTAGATCAGTACTTGCTCTGGCTGCGGTGATGAAATGGAAGATACACCAAATTGATGTCAAGACTGCTTTCTTGAATGGTGTAGTGGAAGAGGAAGTGTACGTAGAGTAGCCACTCAGTTTTGAGACACATGATAGGGAGTATCATGTGTGTAGATTGAAGAAAGCCCTATATGGTTTGAAACAGGCACCCAAGACATGGTACGACAGAATTGACATCTTTCTATCCAGTTTAGGCTTTACCAAAAGTAAAGTGGATTCCAACCTTTACTACAAGGTTGGAGATGGCAACCCAATGATGCTCCTACTGTATGTAGATGATCTATTTGTAACAGGAATGGATGGGTTGATTACTGATATGAAGAGAAATCTTGCTGCCGAGTTTGAAATGAAGGAATTGGGTATGATGCACTATTTTCTAGGCATGGAGGTGTGGCAGAATGTGGATGGAATCTCCCTTGGACAAGGGAAGTATGTAGTAGAGATCCTGAAGAGGTTTGGGATGATGGACTGCAAGGCCATGACCACACCTATGGCATCGAACCTGAATCTTTTGAGTGATTCTTCATTAGAAGCGGTTGATGCCACGATGTATCATCAAATGATTGGTCCTTAATCTACCTGACGAACACTAGACCATATATTTGCTTTGTTGTGAACACCTTGGTCCAGTTTCTGACAGATTCGAGACATGTTCACTTGATTGCTACAAAGCATATTCTGAGGTACCTGAGGGGTACAATTTATTATGGGCTCAAGTATGAGGTGAATTAGAAGATTAACCTGGAGGGTTATGTTGTAACAGATTGGCCAGGCAGTGCCATAGATAGGAAGAGCACTTTAGGGTGTTGCTTCAGTATGGGATCATGTGTGATCTCTTGGTTTAGCAGGAAGCAATCCTGTGTGGCACTGAGTATAGATGAAGCATAGTATGATGCAGCTTGTTCAGCTAGTTGTGAGGAAGTATGGCTAAGGAAGCTACTGTCTGATTTATTTGATCTCCAAATGGATGCTACTTGTATACATTATGACAACCAGAGTTGCATGAAGTTGTCATAGAATCCAGTGTTCCATGACAAGTCAAAGCATATCAAGATCAAGTATCACTATGTCAGGGATATGGTGCAAAGGGGAGCAGTGAAGCTTGAGTATGTTGCGGCAGACAATCAGATAGCTAATGTGTTGACAAAACCATTAGCTAGGGTGAAGTTTGAGTACTTCAGGGAGAAGCTTGGTGTTCTCCAGATCGAGGTTCCCTCCAAGGGGAAATGATGAGACCCAGAGCCATTCTGACATGGTGAGAGGATTGGTTCCTTCCATGGTCAGATGTAAGGGATGATTTATTCTATCATAGTGAGAGGATTGGTTCCTTCCATGTCAGATATGAGTGCTAATCCATTCTGATGTGACTATAGTATTGGTTCCTACATGATCAGAAGGAAGCACTGAATGCCATTCTTGGAATGGAAGCACCTGGTCAATTACCAAGAAATCTCAGTTTGGGACTGAGGGCCATCCTAATGTGATTGTAGGATTGGTTCCTACATGATCAGATGTGAGTATAGAGCCCTTCTGACATGCATGCTAGATTGGTTCCTCGCATGGGAAGATGTAAGTGCAGATCCCTTCTGACATGCATGCTAGATTGGTTCCTCGCATGGGCATATTTCAGTGCAGAGCCCTTTCAAACATGTATGTTGGATTGGTTCCTTGCATGGTCAAATGTAAGTGTGGATCCTTTTTGACATGTATGTTGGATTGGTTCCTCGCATGGTCAAATGTAAGTGTAAATACTTTCTGACATGAATGTTGGATTGGTTCCTCTCATGGTCAGATGTGAGTGGTAGGCCTTTCTGATAGGGTTGTGGGATGTGTTCCCACATGGTCAGATGTGAGTGTTGGGCATGCCTTTCTAATATGATTATAGTTTTGGTTCCTACATGATCAGATATAAGTGTTGGGTGGGCCATTCTGACTTAGGGTCGGATATAAGCGCTGAAGAAGACCTACATGGAGGCTAGGCCTACAACCAACATGAAAAAGGGCTGTCTCTATAGAAATTCCTGTGACGAGAAGAATCATGAGATAACACCCGTGATGATCCAGTGATGATGATCTAGCAATGATGATCCATATCAAGTGATGATCCAGATCTAGTGATGGTGTTCCAGTGATGGTGTTCTAGTGATGATGACCCAGATTGAGTGATGATCCAGATCCAGTGATAATGATCCAGATCCAGTGACGATGATCCAGATCCAGTGATGATGATCTAGATCGAGTGATGATCCAGATCTAGTGATGATCCAGATCCATATGAAGATGACTTGCAGATGAATATGACTTGAAGGTGGAAATGACGAGGACTCGATGATGATCCAGATGAAACAGAGAAGAATACTTGTGCTAATAAATTGTGTCGAGAAAATACCTTCCTAGTTAAGAGGGATTGTTAATGTAATTGTAACTTCAGAATGTATTCACTTGCATTTCTTATGTATTGTAACACGATGTTTATTCCGGAATGTATCTGTAATGTACTTGAGTCATGTCATGCCCCGATGTTCCTATCGGGAGTTTCTATAATGTAAACAAGTCATGTCAAGTCAAGGTGGGTAACCCTCCTATTGTCTAAGGGTTAAATTCTCCACAGTGTTGGGGCACTAGGGTTATTAGACTCACCTAGTGAAGTTGGACCTAGTTGGGTTTAGTCAAGTCAGGAATTAGTATAAATAGAGAGCTAGCCTCTCTATTTATAACACACTCACTCACACTCAGTTGTAGCGCATAGCTAAGGAAGAGGAAGACACTGGGGCAAGGAAGAAAGAAGGTTACTACTGTCGAGAGATCATCTTACTGTTTTGGGCTTTACTTTTGGTGCTGATTCTATCTCTGAGGAAGTTGCAAGGTTTTCTCCTTTATGGTTTCCCCGAGGAAAAACACTGTGTTCATTGTCTCTTGTGTTTGATTACTGTGCTTTTTATTCTCTCAGTTAAAGATACTAATGTAATGCTAGATTAATGTTAAAAATCTAACTTGCTCCTCCTGCTATCTTTATCACCTTACATGTATGCATCAACATATCCTTGTAGAACAGTGTCTGGACATGCAAAACATAATGCATGAGAAGTGGTACCTCTAAAATACTTGAGAAACCACTATACTTCCCTCCAATGCTCTTTACCTAGATTTTTCATATCCCTGCTCATAACTCCCACTGCATGTGCAATATTTAGTCTTGCGCACACCATGGAATACATCAAATTTGCCAACTGTTGATGAATAGGGAACCTTGAACTTGTATTCTATCTCCTCCTATGTATTGGGACACATGTCCTTACTTAGTTTGAAATGGCTGGCCAAAGGTGTACTAACTGGTTTTGCATTCTTCTTCTAAAATCCTCTGACACCTTTTCTATGTACTCACCTTGAGACAATGTCAATTTTTTATTTTTCCTATCTCTTGTTATTCTCATAGCAATGAATTTTTTTGCAACACCCAAATCCTTCATCACAAATCATTTAGCTAGTTTCCTTTTGAGCACATTTATATCATGCATATTAAACCTTGCAACAAGCATTCCATCAACGTGCAATAACAAGATAATGTATCTTCCATTATCTATCCTATTGAAATAAACACAGTGGTCGGAATGATATCTACTATAACCATGTTATGTCATAAACTTATCAAATTTCAAATACCATTGTCTTGGAACTTGTTTCAGGGCATACAAGCTCTTATTCAACCTACAAACAAAATTCTCCTTCTCTTTAACTTCATACACCTGTGATTGTTGCATGTAAATCTCTTCCTCCAATTCCCCATGGAGAAAAGTTGTTTTTACATCTAATTGTTCAATATGAAATTTCCACTAAACTTAAATAGTCCTAATTGAAGTCATTTTAACAACATGAGAAAATATTTCATCAAAATATATACCTTTCTTTTGTGCGCACCCCTTTAAAACAAGTCTCTCCTTGTACAGCTTCTTACCTCCATCTTCTTCCTTCAACCTATTAACCCATTTATTCTACAATGCTCTTTTACCTGTAGTCATCTCAACCAGATCCCAAGTCTAGTTTCTTATCAATGAATCCATCTCCTCATTCATTCCCTGATCCCACTTCCTTTTAGTTTCCACCTACATTGCGTCTTTATAACATTCTAGTTCAACAGAATCAGTCATCAATAAATAATACAGTTAAGGAGAGAATCATTCAAGGGTCTACTTAACCTAGTATATCTTGTTACACTTGCAGGAGTTTGAGGTACTTGTTGTTGTTCTTGAGTTTTTGGTACCATCCACCCTAAAACCCCTCGGGGGGGCAATGGCCCCCCACACCCCCCTGCTAGGATGAGTGTACAGTAAAACTGGGGTACAAACACGACTGAACAATAACATCTCTAAATCAAGAATATCATGCTCCACAACCAACACTACTTAATATGACAATGAAATAACTTGAGAGAACATGGAATTTGTTGAATCACATGAAACATGTATAGATTCTACAAATCAAGTTCATAATGGCATTGTTGAATTAAATGTGGTTGAAGTTTCCCAAGCACTATGAAGCAATGAAGAGAGGTACATTGCCAATCCAAGTATATTAGCCTGAATGGTTAACGAAAGTCGTGATGAATATGAACAAATATATTGTTACAAAAACCATTTAACAAAGACTCAACATGCTTTTGCAACTAGCATTATTGAACAACAAAATTTTCCACTATCATGTGGATGTTGGGGGTGTAGAATAACATGATGTAGGCAATGAAGAACCAGCTGAATTAGGAGACACACTAGATGAATCACAACCCCCAATTGATCCTCATAGTTAATGAAGTACCACACCACTCATTCCATTCCTAAGCTTGCAAGAGGACAGAGTGGTAGAAAAACAATGACAGTACTAGTATATTTTCTTCATTTAAGAAAGAGTTCACAATTACTCACTTCAGAGAAGTACATTTCACTATTGTCTGAGGAAAAACAAAAGAAAAATGAGATGCAAGAAATGAGAGAAAAGAAGAAGGATCTTTCAAAGTAGAGGAGGGAAGCCACTATTGTTCAAACCAAACAACGAAAGCATGTAAAGCTTCAAAGATAGAAATGAAGGTAAGAAAAAGAGCACTGTAAATAACTATTGAGGCAGGAAAAGGAACAAAGAAAGGTGTAGAAGAGACTTTAAGAGGATAATAGTAGGATGGAAGAGAATATGGTGTCCAACTGAGTAGATCAATTTGAAGATAATACACATTTATTCCAAGACCTTTTAAAAATTCAGATCCTCAAATATCATCTGGTTGGTCTAGAACCCCACTTTTTTTCTATGAGCACGAGGGCTAGTCCGATACATGCTTTTACAAGTCCACCAATTAATACAGGGGTGTTGAGGACAATTCATGACTATGTATTTTGTATTTCTCCTGAGTCACATGGATAAAAATGGCATCAAGCAAATGTAGGAAACTCAACCCATTTGGATTAAGCAAATGTAGGTAGACCAATCTACTTGGTTGAGGAAAATGCAGGAAACCCTACAAGATTGGAAAATGAAGATAGTTGTCTTCCTCAAGCAGGAATATATTTAATGCTTATTCCTAACCACATTAAATCATGTTTTTTTTTTCGTTGTATTCAATTCCAAGCCATAAGGTCTTTGGAACCTACTAACTACTAAATCCTAGTCTTCTCTAGAACTCGAGGCATTGTATTTAGAACCTTTTAATATAAAAGAAAGTTTGGTTACCCTAAATTGGATTTCTATATCAAATAACTATTGAAACCCATACTGCAAATTAATTTATGAGTGCATATTGCTTTCCCCAATTTGCATTGGATTATTACCTACAAAATCCCAAAAAAATGCAAAGGTATATAGCTTTGATGGAGTTGTAAAAAACCTTAAGAATATCATTAAAACCATTCACGGTAGTTCACTTCCTCTATGTGCCACTTATTTCAAATACAACATTGATAAGTAAAATGCATCAATTTCAAGAAAAGAAAGAAAGTTACTTACTTCAACATCATCTCTTTGACATTTATCTATTATAGAAAATAATAATTTATTCACTCCCTTGAACATTATCTATTTATTTATCTGGAATTTTCAAATCAAAATTCAATTGTGTATAAAACAACTTGTAATGCTTATGAATGAGGAGGAACGTTTCAAGAAAATTCAAGCCCTAGGTCACATCAATCACGTGGATCACATTAATTCAATACTGAAACGGACTAAATTTGGAACTATAGAACCAACATATAATTTTTAAAGACTTGAATGGTTCAACTTTGAACCAAAGTCAAACATACTTCTCAAGGAGGCACTAGACATAGAAAGCATTCACATTATTATTGGAGACACTAGAACTAAAAAAAATCAAGTTAAGAACTTGCATGCAATGTTATATTATATACCCTGAGTTGGAAAGCCATAATAACCAAACATATAGACTTTTACATGTGCAAGAGGACTCTATTCCACCTATTGTTGAAGTGCATCCAACATATGGGGATATAGTTTATAGACTTGGCTTGAAAATAATTAATGACGATGTTAAACAACACATAGAACAAGTTAAAAGATCACTTGTGAAATCACAGGATACAAGTCATATTAAACAACCAAGAACTCCTGGTATGCCAACTACAATTCCAATAAATGTCACACTTGAGCATAACTTGGAAATTAGTTCAAGGAAAGTAGGAATTTCATCAATTTTGGAACAAACTTCTTTCAAGAGAGAAAATTGAGATGAGTCAAATATAAAAATTCCTATTGCTGAGAAAATTCTAACATTTGTTGATCATAAAATCAGTAAGTACATTTAGGAATTGCAATAGTGGGACCTTCTAATTTATTTGCTTATTTGGTTTTCATTGGTTTCTCTATGTTTGCATATATGATATAATCCAATATGCTACTTTTCATATTTTAACTACTCATATATTATTGAATCCAAGCTTCCATTTAGAGCTTTCCTACTATCAATGCACAATTCCATTTCCATTGAAACTCATCAACTATGGTTATACAAATTACAATTACAAAAACAAATTAAGTCTCAGTTAATGCATAAGAAATTCGACCATGCATTTAGTTACATTTACTTCAATAAAAGGAATGGAATAAATTTCCCACATGGGTCGGTGTAGAAATCTATGAGGATACTATGTTGCCATCCTTCAAGTAGTTATTCTATATTACATGGTTCGTTAAAGAGCTCTATTATGGTGAGAATACTAGTTTTTTTTTCTAACAACTGAAGAAAAAAATTCCTCATTCAAGCCCACATATTATATAATGATACAGAAGGATATGTAACAAACTAGCCATATACCAACATCAATCAAATTCAAGCACTAGAATAGACAATTGCATATTATTACTAAACAATTTGTTACCCTCATTCAAGCCTAAAACTTATTTAATGATATAGTAGGATATGGAAAAAAATGGTCATATACTGCATTCCAGTAAATTCAAACCCTGGAATAGACAATTGTGTATTGTTTCTAAATAATTCTTTACCCTCATTCAATCCCACAAATTATTTAGTTACATAGAAAAATATATAACAAAATATCCATATACCTCATTCAAGAAAATTTAATCAATGGACTATACCAACAATGCTTTCAAGCATGAATCCAAATAATTAATTTTATCCAATTGTATGACCATCCATGGTCCATACCCATAGGGCCATCCATGGAAACCGTGGAAACCTTGGACTATCAAATTAGGGTCTTTGGAACCATGGACCATACCCACAAGGATAACCATGGAAACCATGGATTTCCCAATTAGGGTCTCTGCAACCATGAACAATACCCATAGGGATAGCCATGGAAACCCTAGACTATCCAATTAGGGTCTTTGCAACCATGGAAAACCTGGATGTGCTTCTACAACCAACTCATTAGAGTCATTTAACAAGAAAATTAGGGGTGAAACATAAAATTTTAGAGACCTTTCCAACCATAATTAGGGTCATTAGGTTCCAACTCTTACTCATTATTAGACAAATTAGGGTCCAATTCTTACAAACTAAGTATCATAAGGGTCAAATTTTTATCCAAATCCGCAAGCAGGACTCCAAAACATAAAATTTCTTACAAATTTTCAACCAAAACTGATGTGTGTATAAGAACAAAGTCCCATCACTTGGCATAACACACATTCATACAAAATTCATATTGATAAACAAGTATAATTCATACAACTTTCCGACCATATTTTAATGTGTAGATAAACACAGAGGTTCCTTAGTTGGTAGGATAGGAAACTTAACATCAAAAGGATCATTTTCCTTTGAAAACATTGCAAGAACAAAAACCTCAAGGATATCCACAACCAATCAAGTATTAAACCCATAAACATAGCAAGCTCCATGACCCATGTCACTCCTCACACTACCTACAAGAACCATTTCAAAATTAGAATAGAAGCAAAGTATGGAAGCTTGCAGAACCCAACAAAAGTGATGTATTACCATACGACCGAGTTTAAATGCCATCTAGACATCGACCATCACAAGACATAGATTGAAAAAGAACAACATAAGGTAAAGACCTCACAACAAACCACTCAACCAACAATGCAAACCATGTAATTTCATCCATTGCACCAATCAAACAATAACTTACTTGAGGATATACAACCTGTAGTTTAGAAAATCATAAATATTAGGTTGTGTACCATTAATTCACTAACATGTATTAAAACATGAGATGTTGAAATAGTTACCTCAGTGTGCATTGTTGCCACTGAATGTATGAAAATATCTTGTACATCATATGGTTATGGTGCATGAGCCTATGCAATAGCCTAGGCATCCCCAGTTGGAAATTCTTGCCCCTCATCACTAGAATAAATGATTAATACCTGTGGGGGATCTACAAGCCGCAATTTATAAAATTGTAAATATTAGGTTGTGTAGCATTGATTAACCAAAATGTGATAACAATCCAGCATGTATTAAAAAATGACATGTTGAAATATTTACCTCAATGTGAATTGTTGATGTCGAATGTATGACAATATCTTGTACATCACGAGGTTTTGGTGCATGAGTCTCTGGACTAGACTGGGCATTGTCGATGGGAAATTATTGCCCCATGTCATCTTCTTGTAGCATCTGCAAGTTTTGAAAACATTAAAAATATTAACAATCTATTGTTAACAACTCACACAATACATTAGAGGAAATTTCAACTCAAAATGGGCCTTTTAACTCTAATTCAAATTCCATGTCATCATGTGTTAGCCAATGAAATTGCTTTAAATTTGAAATACCGTATAGGTCTGAAGCAATTTTTTAATATAAATTTGGGGATAGGTATCATAAAAAAAACTACTTCTTTTGTTCGTATTTTCGACATATCTCCTTGTGTTTTTACTCAAATTTCAATCAGGAGAGCTCATTGGATGTGAAATTAAATTTTTCATCCAACGAGTACCCACTTGGCATACTTTTGATGGGCCCCTCTACCCCAAAAACAAGAAATACCTGAAAAACATGACAATGACATCATCATCACATTTTTTCAGGTATTTCTTGTGTTTGAGGTAGAGGGTTCCATCAAAAGTATGTCGGGTGGGTACTTGTTGGATGTGGATTTTAATTCCGCATCCAATGAGATATCTCAATCAAAATTTGAGTAAAAACACAGGGAGATATGTCGAAAATACGAACAAAAAAGTAGTTTTTTTCTTTTCTTCCTCCAAAATTAATAAATATTATTTTATTATTTTAGCTATTATTTTATTGATTTTTTTAGGAGGCCCATTTTGAGTATAAATTTCCTCTAATGCTTCTTGAAAATATTTTTAAATGTTTGAAAACATTAAAAAAAATCAAACAAGACTATTGTTAACCTTTTACTTACCTTTGTAAAAAAACAACTATATCTATCATTTGTCTAGACAGGACCAAAGCAGGGATGGCCACATGATGTGCATGGGTGGGGATGTCAGCTGGGATCATGATATGCGGGTCTAGCCCCACTACTAGATGTTCCTCATGCACTGGAAGGTGGTGGATCTACCGCACGGGGAGGTGGTGGTGGACCTGTCCCACCAATAGATGGTGGCTCTAATGGCCCTTCTTGGTACGTACCTTGAAGATAAGTTATGTGGATAACAACCTCCTGTGCCAAATGTACAAGTGACTCATGTGTCCATGGTATTGGCTGATGTGTAGGCAACACATATATCTTGGGTAGCCGCCTACTAGGTGAAAGTACTAGGTGATCGGTATCTATGTGCCTCGCATTGGGATGTTGTCAAGGAATCCTAATCCCAATGCCCGGGTACTCCAATATATATAAATAATTGATGTTCTTACCCAAAAAAAACTCTACATACATCTTTCTAAGAAAATGTAATAGCATTTCTCAATTGTTGTGTCGTGGTACATCAAATACCATGTACCATCTTTCCATCCAATTATCTATGAATGGTCGATATGTACACCACTCAATAGAAATATGTTTTTTACATAAGTTTGACATTGCATTGGTCCGTCGATCTCTAAAAAGTGCAAAGATGCGTTGTTTTGTTATCTTCCATTTCTTAATGTCTTGGTAGCTAAGTCCATCTACATACTCTCAAATCATTCTCTCTCAGTATGTGGAGATATCCTCTAGCGCACCTTATGACCTACTAAAGGTATCTATCATAGCATCCAAATTGGATGTAAACAAACAATGTCTACCATCAAGAATAGTAATTGACGTTCGAATCTCTCTGAGCCTTTGTATTTATCTGTGTATGTCTGATTGTGCATCCATGCTCGACATTGCAACCAAAAATTACACAAAAAAAAATTGTTAGAAACATATAAATGCTATAATGCCATCTCTTGAAAATAAAAAAATGTAAAAAAATTGTGCAAGAACATTTCCATTAGAAACATAAATCTCATATCAATATACTGTAATAACAGAAAGCTTCTTGGAGATATATTGTATAGATTTGTAGGGACTAGTTGTTTGGGGTTATAGTATCTAGGTGTTTATTAAGTGCATATAGGTTAGTGGTTAACTATGTTAAGGTGGTTTTTTTATAAGTTATGGATTAAATTAGGTAGGGGTAATATGTGTTAAATATTACATGTCAAATGGGTTATAAGGATGGTGAGTGACATTTTATAAGAGTTGGGATGGTTGGGATTCAAGAGATATGTTTTAAATGGTTACAGGGTTTAAAATCTATATTAGCGAGGAGAGATGTAGGTTGTAATTTAACATTCATTAACCCAATGTGTATTAGGAAAGAATAAAACAATTATTAAACATAGAACACACATTCATAAGCAAGATACATGTATGGGATAGAGGGGAAATGGAATCAATCATAAGTTAACTAGAGCCTTGCAACTCACTGCATGTTTGAGTCTCTACAATCTGCCTTTTAAATTGAACTCGAATATCAAAAGAAGTTTGTTAATGGTTGGGTTTGATAAATTTCTAGGTGTGAGTAATTAAGAGCTCGAGGATCTAAAATTTGTTATGTTTTGTACCAATCCACGATTCGGTGAATATGTAATCATGGGTAGGAAATTCAAGTTATTTAATGAAAATAAGAAATGTATCTACCTCTATGTCAAACGATTTTCCATGTTGATGCAGGACACTACCCTCCTTATTGTCTTACCAAAAGGCACAAGATTGAGGAAGAATATGTAAAATTATGGACTTCACCTTCAAAGAATGCCTTGCAATCACATTAGTAAGAAGTGATGAGAAGATAAGAACAATCCAACGTGTCAAATCTCAATTCATAGTGACAATTAAATACTTATATGGTAAATTTAATATAAGACTTACTTGTATAGGTGTCTCTTACTCTTTGCGTCTTGGAACGTTTGATATTGTATATTGGTTGTCTCTACGCCTTGACTCAATTGATATTATAAGGTGAGGATGTGCATGTATAATAATCCTTAGTTATGACTATGAGGTGAGGATTTAAAGAGAAGAGGATGTAAATATTAAAATTGAGCTCACAAGAATCTATGAACCAAGGAAAAACTCACAAGTAGATTACACAAAAAAATTTACTCAAAATATGATATGAAACAGTGCAATAATGATTTGCATTTATACATGCTTTCATTAGTCAAAAGTAAAAATGGATAATTAATACAATGTGATACACTGGTATTAATAACCATTCAATTCGGATACATTAGAGGAAATTCGAATTAATTGATTCAATCTAACTGCATGTATAACATAATGTGTCTAAGTCACTATCGAAGCTTAACTAGTTAGCTCCAGTTGTCTAAATCAATGCCTCAATCAGTTAGAATAAGTTAACTCATCTAACTGAATGCAGTAGGTGAGGAAATGTGCCTTCCCATATGCAGTTAATCAATGACTGGCGCTAACTGAATCTAACTGGATGTAACTAAATGTAAATAAATCCTAACTAGTCTTGTCTAGTCACCAATTGAACTCAACTGAAGGAGGTTGGTTTTGGCACTTCTAGTGGCTCCTAAATTGTAGGGATTGGTCTAGGAGGCGCCTAAACTATTTCATGCAAGTGCAATCAAAGGAAGTTAGCCTCAACTAGTGTTCCAAACACTCTAGTAACTGGTACATGTGGCCCATTTAGGCCATGTGGACCCCATGGAACTAGTGATGCAATAATGACTAAAACAACTCCTATTTTAGGCATAATTGACCAATTTGGAGAAGGGAGGATCATAATCCCAACACCCCCTTGAATGCTAACTTGGAAAATTTGTGGGCCCTGGTGACTAAGACCAAAAGTCACCCATTATAGCTAAAAGGTAACTACTTAATACAATCAATGAAACAGGGAAAAACCACATGGGAAAAATCCCCCCTCAAAACTAAGCAAGTAGAATCAGGATTCAAGTTAAAAAAACTTGAAAAAGTATTGTTGCAATCTTCATCTCTGTGGTGTAGCAAAGAAGCATGCATGTTGTTCTGTGCACAGGTATCCTAGGGCCTTCCATGTAGACTTCTCCCAAAATAATGATGGAAGGAAGGAGGAATGTAACCTTTTCCTTTTTTTGAAGGAAGAGAGACATGATCCACTTTGTTCTTCTGAGAGTAGTGTAGCTGATCAGACCTTGCCATGTAGCATCTCACGGGGAGTTTGTTGCATCTCTCTGAAGGAAGTAAGTTTGCATGAGTACATAGAACAAGGTTCTCTTTCTGAAACTGATTTCTTTTCCTCTTTGTGTCAGATGTATTTCCAATCATCTTCCCAGCTGCCCCAATAACCTTTTGCGCCCGTTTGGGCTTAGGATTGGGATTAGGGACTGGATTTGGATCTGAATCACCCTGAACTTCAATCTCATAAACTGATAGAATTGAGTCTTCTGCTACTTGTTCTGAAATACTAGTGGAAACTGCAAAACGAGTAGATAGAATTTTTTTACCTCCCCTTTCAAGTGGTAGCTGAGAGTGCACTGGTTGTGAAAAATGGAAGGAAGTGTGAGAATTCATATGCCTTAGAGGCATTATTTGCAGCACCCTTCGCTATGATGTTCCCAATAGAGATATATGTGATCTCCATTGAATCAGGACCAAATATCACTCGCTTTGGAGGGCTAGTGTGATTCATCTGGTATACAGATAACATATTTGTAGCTAAGGAGGGAACATAAAGTACATCATTGAACTTTCCATGTTCAAACTTGATAAAACCCTTCCTTTTAGATTGAATTTGATTGTCATCACCCATGTGAATTTTAGGACCATCAGTAGACTATAATGAAGAAAATGATCATTTGGATGCAACCATATGATTGGGATCTCTAGAAAATATGAGGAAAGCATGTGTTTTTGAACAAATAACCTTCAATGCATGGCATCTTTCCTCATTCTCTTTAGTATTTTCTGCATGTTCAACCTTCCTTCCGCCAACTAGAAGTATGATGTTATGCTGCTCTAGAAGGAGAGCCATTTGATCTATTGTTCTCCTCATACAGGAGCTTTTTGGATGAAAGCCCCTTCTACAGTAAGAACAAAGGATCTTTTCATTACCCTTCTTGTTTCTTCTCCTTGAACCTGAGGGATCATATGAATACTCCTTCTCCTTAGGAGGCTCATTCTTTGTCTTTTGCTTCCCCTTTCCATTCATATCTTTAAGTCCTCCCACAAAAAGGGATTGATCCTTGGAATATTTGATGATCCCTATTTATACAAGCTCGTCATGCTCATTGGTGAGAGACTCAATGAATGAATTGAAAATATTCCAATTCGGGATTGTGAGCTTCTCGATATGAAAGTTTGACACAAAGACTGATTAATCTATACCAAGTTTTGAGAGGATGGAAAGGATGAGTTGATCATCTTCCTTCTAAACTTTACATAGCTTCAACTGGAGCACCAGGTACTTGAATTTGGTGAAGAATTCATTCATGGTTTTGAAGTTTCCCGAGTCTAAAGATATCAACTCATTCTCTTGTTGATAGGTTCTCAACTCATATTTATTATCAAACAGAGTATCAACTCAATCCCAAATCTTCTTGGAAGTATTCAATACATTGATGTGGAAGAGAAGATCTCTAGAGATTGAAAGGCACAGAAATCCATATGCTCCATCAAGCTTATTCCAGTATTTTTCTTTGTCAACATAATGGATCGCCTCTATATTTGTGTCCATTGTGACTCTGTAGAGTATTTTGGAGAAAAGCTTCATCTCCATGTTCTCCTTCCACTAATGGTAGTTGAAAGGAGTGAAAAGATCCACAGAAGGGGCCATTATGCTGTTGTAGCGAATGCAATGAAGGAAACTGGAAAACCTGTAAATCACAAGAAAAAGGACAAACTAAGGTCGACAACCTACACTTTTGGAGTTTTCCTCACACCTGAATTAGTCAATAAAGCAAGCTTGATCAACAATTCCTTTTCCTAGGAATTATGTGGTAAACTCTCTGCTTCCGGTGCAAAGTTGGAAGGAGCAATTTTGATCCAGCATGAAATCTGTAGAAGCAGAAATGCCTTGTCCTGTCGAGGCTCTGATACCATATTAAAATTGAGCTCACGTGAATCTATGAACCAAGGAAAAACTCACAAGTAGATTACACAAGAAATTTTACTGAAAATATGATATGAAACAGTGCAATAATGATTTGTATTTGTATAAGCTTTCATTAATCAAAAGTAAAAATGGATAATTAATACAATTTGATACACTGGTATTAATAACTAGTCAATTTGAATACATGAGAGGAATTCAAATTGATTGACTCAATTTAACTGCATTGATAATAAGATATGTCTAAGTCACTATCGGAGCTTAACTAGTTAGCTCCAGTTATCTAAATCAGTGCCTTAGTCAATTACAATCAATTAACTAGTCTAACTGAATGTGGTAGGTGAGGAAATGTGCCTTCCCACATACAGTTAATCAATGAATGGCACTAACAAATTATAAATGGATGTAACTGAATGTAACGGACTCCTAACTAGGATTTACTAGTCACCAACTGAACTTAACTGAAGGAGGTTGGTGTCGGCACTCCTAGTGGCTCCTAAATTGTAGGGATTGGTCTAGGAGGCACCTAAACTGATGCATGTAAGAGAAGTCATTGGAAGTTAGCCTCAACTAGTGTTCCCAACACTCTAGTAACTAGTACATGTGGCCCAATTAGGCCATGTGGACCCAAAGGAACTAGTGACTCAATAATGACTGAAAAGACTCCTATTTTAGGCATAACTTACCAATTTGGACAAGGGAGGATTATAATCCCAATAGTAAATACATGTAATTTTTATACGTATTTCGGTGGTGTGTGCTTAGGATAAATGTTGTGAGAAACCACAAATGTTTGGAAGGATGAAGACAGATTACATCATGATCATCCCACCCATTGAATTGAAGGCTATTCCTGAGCCAAAAATTGTTTTTTTTTATTTTATTAATTACCATTGTGGTTCTTTGTCCAAATTTTTTTTCTAAATCATTGTTTCTCCATATCGTGTTCCCAATGACACTTCCCTATATCAATGCATAAATCAACCTCTATGCAATTTGTGATCCTATTTGCATGTCATTATTTGTAGTTGGATGACATTGAGTTTTGTTTATATAGTTGTCATGTGTCCATGATATCCATGCAAGAATGAAGTCTGGTAGAGGAGGAATTTTCAAACCATTCATTTGAATTTCATTTTGATGAAAAAGGAGTGGAAATTGGTATCGAGGTTTACTATAGACAGTAGGCACAAAGTTTTGGGCCCGTTTCGAACCTAGTAGTAGACTAGTAGTTGTTCTTTGTTGTTACAACTGCAAATACTGACACATTGTCACACCTTAGATTGTATCCCGAAATGAATCAGGAATTAGAATCACATCCTGGTGGACAGTTCCTCGTAGTCATTAGTCATCACTCATGAGTCTTGCACAACTAAGCAGTGAGTGTGCGACGTGAGTGAGTGATTGAATATAATTTGTGATATATCCAATGTTTTGAATGACAAGTCCAACTTTATAGCATAGGAATTTCAACATCTTCACAAATTTATATGGATGGGTAATTTCTAATGTTTCCCTTCTTTTGAAATGTTTATATAAATTATTTCCTTATTAATTGGAAGTGTAAAATTCATATTTTATTTTTTTTAAGGGAAATTTTACTTTACACTTCTAGGAATAGGCTAGAACGTTTTGGAAGAGTTAGGAAGGGTTAAAATTTGAATGTTTCATGCTATGTGTGTAAAACTTGCAATTAAATTCTATAAAAAAAACATGTTTATAATAGAGGAAGGACAGAAAAATGGAGGGCATGAATGTGTACCTTTCCAATCTAGCCTCCTCTTTGAACCTCCGGCTGTCGACTGTGGATGGGGAATGCAGAATGGACGTCATGCCCCTTTTTTATGTTAAACAAAGTGCTCAAGTGTTATGTATTTCTATAATGCTCGAGCGTTATAAAAACATATAATGATCGAGTGCTATTATTACCTATCCTATGTGTTTAGTGACATGGCAAGCTCGATCCTGCCCATGCCTAGTTCAAACAAACACTCGTGCATTTTAGAATTACTAAATTATTGTGCATTTCAAGAAACTACAATTGCATCAAAAGGGTCCTTCAACTTTGTGTGAGGGTCCTCAAGTGACCTAATCTTATGTGCAAGTTCAGGGAAAAGAAGATGAGGACAGTAAAGGATTTTCTGTTGTTTTATCTTTTATTGTAGATTTGATGTATTTTGTATCTGGATCTATTTCTTTGAGTAAGGAAGGTTGTTGGGTTTTCTTATCTTGAATGGTTTCCCAAGATAAATATTTTAAAATCTTTGTTTTTGTGCATGGTTGTCTTTCAATGATCCTATTTTTTTTCGATTGTAAATAAGATTAAAGTTATAGCGCTATATAATCTTAAAACTTTAACATCTTTGTGGTCTCCTTTGCTTTGATTTTGTAATTCTTTTTAGTCTTTGTTATTTTGCATGTTTTTTGAAGTCAATTTGCATTTCTGTGTTTGTGGTCCATTTTTGGATAATGTGTGGTAAAATGAGGCTCTTGTTTCATGGCACTCGTGTTACAAGCATGGTAGTATAATTTGAGTTCGAATAAGGAAAACTTCAATACAAGTAAATTAAGGAAGTAGACTTGTTATATATAATACATTTTAATCAAATATATACGAATATACTATAAAGGTACATCCGCATATATATAATAAAGTTAACATATATAATATTTTTAATTAAATATTAAATATTAACCATTAAATAATTATTTTAATTAGAAAGTAAATATGTTTTTACATAGAGCAACTAGTTATTATCTGTGACAATGCAAAATATACTTTTCAATGACAAATAATATTATTTTCATAACAAAGTTACGTAAGAGTTGTAGATCAATTATACAAATTACAATTACAAAAACAAACTAAGTCTCAATTACTGCATAAGAAATTCGACCATCCATTTATTAATATTTGCTTCAATAAAAGGAATGGCATAAATTTCCCACGTGGGTCATTGTAGAACTCTATGAGGATACTATGTTTCCATCCTTCAAGTAGTTATTCTAGATTACATGGTTCGTAAATGAGATCTATACTGGAGAGAAAACTAGTTTGTTTTTCTAACAACTGAAGAAAGAAAAAAAGTTTCCTCATTTAATCTCACATATTATATAATGGTATAGCAGGATATGTAAAAAACTATCAATATACCAACATTAAGAAAATTCAAGCACTAGACTAGACAATCGCATATTATTACTAAACAATTCATTGCCTTCATTCAAGCCCAAAAATTATTTAATGATATAGTAGGATATGGAACAAAATGGCCATAGACCTCATTCAAGTAAATTCAAGCCCTAGACTAGACAATTGTGTATTGTGTCTAAACAATTCGTTGCCCTCATTCAATCCAACAAATTATTTAGTTACATAGAAAAATATACAATAAATAACAATATACTTCCTTCATGCAAATTCAATCCATGGACTAGACCAACAATGCTTTCAAGCATGAATCCAAATAATTAATTTTATCCAATTGTACGACCATCCATGGGTCATACCCATAGGTCTATCCATAGCAACCGTGGAAACCCTAGACTTTGAAATTAGGTTTTTTGGATCCATGGGCCATACCCATATGGATAGCCATGGAAACCATGGATTGTCCATTTAGGGTCTCTACAACCATGGGAAATACCCATAGCTAGCCATGGAAACCCTAAACTATGCAATCCAGGTCTCTACAAGCATGGAAAACCTGGATGTGCCTCTACAACCAACACATTAGGGCCATTCAACAATAAAATTAAGGGTGAAACATAAAATTTTAAACAAATTCCAACCAAAATTAGGGTCATTATGGTCCAATTCTTACTCATTATTAGCCAAATTAGCGTCCAATTCTTACAAACTAAGTATCATTAGGGTCAATTTTTTATCCAAATCCACAAGCAAAACAACAAAACATAAAATTTCTTACAAATTTCCAACCAAAAATGATGTATTGATAAGCATAAAGGATCATCACCTGGCATAACACAAATTCATATGAAATTCATACTGATAAACAAGTATAATTCATACAACTTTGCAACCAAAATTTGATGTGTATATAAACAAAGAGGCTCTTTATTTGGTAGGCTAGGAAACTTAACAACAAAAGGAGCATTCTCTAAAAACATAGAAAGCACAAAAACTTCAAGTATATCCACAATCAGCCAAGTAGGAAACCCATGAATGCAAAAAGCTCCATGACCCATGTCACTCCTCACACTACCTACAAGAACCATTGCAAAATTAGAATAGAAGCGAAATATGGCAACTTACAGAACCCAACAAAAGTGATGGATTACCACGCTACCTAGTTCAAATGCCATCTAGACATCAACCATCAAAATATATAGATCAAACAAGAACAACATAAGGCAAAGACCTCACAACAGACCACTCAACAAACAATACAAACCATGCAATTTCATCCATTAAACCAATCAACCAACAACTTACATGAGGTTGCACCACATAGAGAGTAGTGGCGAGCCACATTTGAGCTCAAAGCAAAGTCAAGAATCTGCAAATAAAACATGTTTTTTTATCAAACAATTGAACTAATACCCTACCACTAACAAACTTAAAACATTAACTTATTGCCAAATTATTTACGGAAAACATTCACCAAATCTAGTCAGAGTATCAATGCCTGTAGTGTGCTCAAGGAAGTCCTCTTTATAATTATTGTATGCAATTAAACGATCATATCTCGATTAATTCAATAATTATCAACATTTGTATATAAATTGAATAAAAATACTTGGTCATCGATGAACATCTCACAACATGAGGAGACCCAGTCAAAACCATGGAGTGGCCAAAGGAACTAGGAACTACTAAGTTCTAATGGCTACAATGTTGCCACCTTTCACACACTTGGGTCACGTGGAAAAATCTTCAAGCCACTCGGTGTGTCCTTGGGGGCAAGTCTCGAGTCAAGGTTGTCACCTTGTTCTTGACTCCTCCGCTTAGGCTTTACTCCTAACGAAGCCAAGGGTGGTAGACCCTATTAAGTTACTAAGACTGAAATACTTAGTAAGGTGATGTTAGATTGAATGAGTTACTTAGGAGTTTGGAATTTAACCATAAACAATCAAAGATGACAAGATGCAAAAATGAGCGCACGAAAGCACAATTCTAAGACACAATATAAATATATAGCAAGAAAATAACCAGTGCCTTAAAAATGGAGTCAAAAAAGAGATCAATGTACTTGCATGTGCTTGGAGTGAATGTTTTGCAATTGCTTCTTGGTACGTTTTAAGTTAATGTGAGGTGTGAGTTGATTAAAATTAGGCGAAGGGGTGGACTCCAGATATACCCGAGAGTACTTGGAGTATGTCCAAAACTAAACCCTCACGGCTACCCGCAAGGAATATGTGGGTTGAATGGAGTCTATGGGGCTATTGTTCATAACACACCCATTAGGGTGTGAGAGAGATCGGCGCCCCGAGGTCACTTTTTAGAAGTTCCTTCTTCCTTTGGGTATTTTGCCACCGTGATGGTTTGATCTAGGTGTTGGATTTTCACCTAATGGTTTGTCAATTTGGGAGAGTGAGTCCTAATTATTCTATTCACTCAAATGCTTTTGATACAGCTTAACTGATGGGATGAACCACAGCCAAGTGTAGAGCATACACACCGGAGTCTTGTCAATTTTAGTAAATTTTTAAAGAAAGGGTGTTCTTGTTAAAAGGAAAACCCTCCAGGAACCTCTTTCGATCCAAGTGGATCTCAATCGGGGAATCAAGGAGGGGTTAATTTTATAATAGCTAAAGAAATAAATGATGAAAAGGAAAACACAGATACACAATTCCGGTTTTCTAATTAGTCCTACCACGCATCTCTTTCCCCTTTCGGGTCAATCGGGAAGTCGTGGGGTAAGTATTAAGATTACTTTGAAATATCAAATATGGAATATGAAATTGATAATGAATCAAAGTATACTACCCTGCATATTAGAGCTATGCTAGTTTGAAAAGATATGAGCAAAAAGTAAAAAATTGACACCGACGCAAATCCCCCCACGGGGGATGGTGAATAGGCTCGAAATAGCCTATTCGAAAGGACCTTTTATTTTTATTAGCAGTGATTTACAATATCAGAAAATTAAAAATGATGCACTTTGGTCCTTTTTATATGGGATCCAAAGGCTTACAACAAGCTTGTAACAAGCTAGAATTAAACAAGGTGGTGGGGGAAGCTTCGATTCGTCCAAGAGTTGGAAATTTGGCAGAGTATCCTTCTCCTTTTTGTTGGACCTGCTAAAAAATAGAGAGAAATGAAAATCAAATGTTCCCAAACACACTTTGAAAGTGTTTTGGGTTACTATACTAGTTACCAAAAAAAAAACTAAGTAAAATTTTGTTAAAAGGGGCTAGCCTAGTTTTGCAAAAGGAACCAAGGAAAGCAAGCTTTCCTTGGGATCTTGGCTTGCTGTTTGGGAAGCCAATGAGATATGCAATTTTCTTGCAGAATTTAAATCTTTAAAGAACGAAAAAAGAAACTACCTTATGAGCAAGTTTTAGATCTATGATTTAGCTACTTGCAAAAAAGGCAATTCCTACACCTAGATCTATCTTTATGAAATGATATTCTTTATGAAATTACAGATCTAAGAAGTAATACTCTTATGAAATAGATCTAACAATATATATTCAATTCCTAGAACTATATCTGATCATAAGAGGGAGAGACAGGTAACCGGAAGATTGATTTTTTTTAAGAAATGAGGAGAAGAGGAGAGAAGGTCAGCTCATTGCTTGAATGGAACAAGCTCAAGACTTGTGAATTTGATATAGAGGACATACACACCCTTTATAGGAGTGGATCCTCTCATATACACACAACCCTTCAGCATATTTGGACTATGAGAAGAGCTAACTACGAACTATTCTCTATATATAGTAGGTCATGGATACAATCACCAAGTAATGATGTAATTAAAAATGAATTAATTAATGAAATAACACGTATTAACAAACTGAATATGTTGAAATACTTACTGATACATTGTGTGCTACAAAAAAATATGCAGCACATTCTACCACACTCTCATGCCCTGCAGACTGTGTAGGGATTATCCCCCCAAAAACGGGGAGATCAAAAGAAGAAATGAATAATCCCTCTTTGGGATCTATAACCTGTAATTTAGAAAATTGTAAATAATAGGTTTGTAACATTAATTAACTTACAGGTGATAACAAACTAACATGTATTTAAAAAATGACATGTTCAAATAGTTACCTCGATGTGATTTATTTTTGTCACAGATATGACAACATCTTGTGCATGGTATGGTTCTGGTGTACTGAGACTCTACACTAGCATGGGCATCCCAATTGCGAAAGTCTTGCCTCACATAACTAGAAGAAAATCCTTATCGGGGATTTAAAACCTACAATTTAGAAAATCGTAAATATTAGGATGTGTATCATTAATTAACTAACATGTATTAAAACATGAAATGTTGAAATAATTACCTCAATGTGCATTGTTGTCGTCAAATGTATGGAAATATCTCATACATCATAGGGTTTTGGTGCATGAGCCTCTGCACTAGCGCGGGAATACCCAGTGGGAAAGTCTTTCCCCACATCACTAGAAGAAACGATTAATCCCTGTTGGGGGATCTACAACCTACAACTTAGAAAATACTAAATATGAGGCTGTGTAGCATTAATTAACTAACATGTATTAAAACATGACATGTTGAAATAGTTACCTCAATGTGCATTGTTTCCACCGAATGTATGACAAAATCTTGTACATCATAGGGTTCTTATGCATGAGCCTCTGTACTAGCCCGGGCATATCCAATGGGAAAGTCTTTCCCCATGTCACTAGAATAAATTATTAATCCCTGTGGGGGATCTACAACTTGCAATTTAGAAAATTGTAAATATTAGGTTGTGTATCATTAATTAACTAACATGTGATAACAAACTAGAATGTATTAAAAAACGACATGTTGAAATAGTTACCTCAGTGTGAGTTGTTTTCGTCGAATGTATGACAATATCTCATACATCATAGGGTTCTGGTGCACGAGTCTCTGGACGCTTGGGCATGGTCAATGGGAAATTCTTTCCCCATGTTATCTGCTTGTAGCATCTAGAAGTTTTGAAAACATTAAAAATATTAACAATCTATATATGTGTAGAGTAAGGAAAAAAAATTCAAACAAGACTATTGTTAACCTTTTATTTACCTCTGTAAAACAACCATTAAATATATCATATGTATGTATAATACCAAATCAGGGATGGTTCCACGATGTGCATGGGTGGGGCTCTCGGTTGGGCCCATGATATGTGGACCAAGTCCCACTACCAGATGCTCCTATGGAACTGGAAGGTGGTGGATCTATTCCACTGGGAGGTGGTGGTGTCCCTATCCCACCTATACATGGTGGATCTAATGGCCCTTCTTGGTACATACCCTAAAGATTATTGATGTGGCGAACAACCTCCTATTCCAAATGTACAAGTGACTCATGCGTTTGTGGGACTATCTGATGTCCAGGTGATACATTTGGCCAGGGTAGTCGTATACGAGGTGTAAGTACTAAGTGATCGATATCTGTGTGCCTCGCATTAGGATGTTGTTGAGGCATACCCATCACAATTCCCTAGTACTCCAATATATCAAAATAATATATGTTTTCCCTCAAAAACATTTATGCATATATCTTTCTAAGAAAATATAATGGCATTTCTCGATTGTTGTGTAGTGGTACATCAAATACCATGTACCATGTATCCATCCAATTATCTATGAATGGTCGATATGTGCACCACTCAATAGAAATATGTTTTTTTCCTACGTCTGGCATTGCATTGGTTTGTCGATCTCAAAAAATGCAACGATGTGGTGTTTTGTTATCTTCAATTTCTTGAATTCCCGGTAGCTAAGTCCATCTACATATTCTCGCCTCTTTCTCTCTCTATATGTGGCAATATCCTCTAGCACACCATATGACCTACTAAAGGTCTCTATCATTGCATCCAAATTGGATGCAAACAAACAATGTCTACCATCAATAATAGTAATTGAGGCTCTAATATCTCAGAGCCTTTGTATTTATATTTGTATGTCTGATTGTGCATCCATGCTCGACACTACAATCATAAAAATATTAAATAAAAATAAAAATAAAAAATTGTTAGAAACATATAAATTCTATAATGCCACCTCTTGAAAATGTAAAATGTAAAAATATTGTGCAAGAACGTTTCCATTAGAAAAATAAATCTCATCTCAATAAATTGTAATAATAAAAAGATTCTTGGAGATATATGGTATAGATTTGTAGGGACTAGTTGTGCGGGGTTATAGTATATAGGTGTTTATTGAGTTCATATAGGTAAGTGGTTAACTATGTTAAGGTGTTTTTTTATAAGTTATGGATTAAATTAGGTAGGGTTTATATGTGTTAAATATTATATGTTAAGTGGGTTACAAGGTTGGTGAGTGACATTCTATAATGATTGGAATGGTTGGGATTTAAGGGGTATGTTTTAAATGGTTACAGGAGATAAAATCTCCATGGTGAGGAGAGATGTAGTTTGTAATTTAACATTCATTGACCCAATGTGCATTAGAAAAACATAAAAAAATTATTAAACATAGAGCACACATTCATAAGCAAGATATAGGTAGGGGATAGAGGGGCAATGTAATCAAGCCTAAGTCAACTAGAGCCTTGCAGCTCACTGCATGTTTGAGTCTCCACAATATGACTTTTAAATTGAACCAAAACACCAAAATAAGTTTGTTAATGGATGGATTTGATAAAGTTCTAGGTGTGAGTAATTAAGAGCTTGTGGATCTAAAATATGATTTGACGAATCGGTAATCATGGGTAGGAAATTTAAGTTATTTAATGAAAACAATAAATGTATCTACCTCTATGTCGAAACGATTTTCCATGTTGATACAAGCCACTACCCTCCTTCTTGTCCTACCAAAAGGCACAAGAGTGAGGAATAAGATGGAAAATTATGGGATTCACCTAAAACAATTCCTTGCAATCACATTAGTAAGGAGTGATGAGAAAATAACAACAATCCAACGTGTCGAATCTCAATTGATAGTGTCAATTAAAGACTTATACGGTAAATTTAATATAATACTTACTTGTATATGTGTCTCTTAGTTTTTGTGTCTTGGCACATTTGATATTGTATGGTTGTCTCTACGCCTTGACCCAATTGATATTATAAGGTGAGGATGTGCATGCATAATAATCCTTAGTTATGATTGTGAGGTGCAGATGTGCATGCATAATAATCCTTAGTTATGACTATGAGGTGAGGATTTAAAGAGAAGAGGATGTAAAAACATGTTATTTTTATACATATTTTGGTGGTATGTGCTTAGGACAAATGTTGTGAGAAACCACAAAATTTTGGAAGCACAAAGAGAGATTACATCATGATCATACCACCTGTCAAAATTGAAGACTATTCTTGAGCCAAAATTTGTTTTTTTATTTTATTTTATTCATAACCATTGTGGTGCTTTGGTCCAACTGTTTTTTCTAGCTCATTATTTATCCATATCATGTTCCCAGAGACACTTCCCTATATCAATGCATAAATCAATATATATGCAGTTAGTGATCCTAGTTGCATGCCATTATTTGTAGTTGCATGACATTGAGTGGTGTTTATATAGTTTTCATGATTCCATGATATTCATGTAAGAAATGAAGTCTTGTATAGGAGGACTTGTTAAACCATCCATTTGAATTCCATTTTGACGAAAAACGAGGGGACATTGGTAGCCAGGTTCACATAGGTAGTAGGCAAAAAAATTTGCGATTGTTTCAGGCCTAGTAGTAGACTAGTAGTTGTTCTTTGTTGTTACAAATGCAATCGTTGAATATTGTCACGCCTTAGACTATAGCTCCAAGTGACTCGGGATTTAGAATCACATATCAGTGGCCAGTGCCTCATATTCATTAGTCATCACTCATCATCTTGCATAGCTAAGCAATGAGTGTGTGATGTGAGTGAGTGATTGATTATAATTTATGATATTTCCAATATTTTGAATGACGAGTCAAAATTCATAGCATAAGAATTTCAACATATTGACAAATTTATATGGATGGGTAATTTCTGATGTTTCCCTTCTTTTGAAATGTTTATATAAATTATGTCCTGATTAATTGGAAGTGTAAAATTCAAATTTTAATTTTTTTTTAAGGGAAATTGTAACTTTACCCTTCTAGGAATGGGATAGAACCATTTGGAAGGGCTGGGGGTTAGGGTTCAAATTTGAATGTTGTATGTTATGTGTGTAAAACTTGCAATTAAATTCTGTAAAAAATTACATGTTTATAATGCGGGAAAGAGGAAAAAATGGATGGCATGGATGCATACCTCTCCAATCTAGCCTCTTATTTGAACCTAGCCTCCTCTTTGAACCTACGAAGGTCAACTGTGGACGAGGAATGCAGAATGGAAGTCGCAACCATTTTTTATGTTAAACAAATCGCTCGAGCATTATGTATTCCTATAATGCTCAAGAATTATAGAAACACATAACATGTCAGTGTTATTATTACCTATCCTTCATGTTCAATGACATGGAAATATCGGTCCTTCCCATGCCTATTTCAAACAAACACTCGTGCATTTTATAATTACTAAACTATCTTGAGTTTCATGAAACTGCAATTGCATCTAAAGGGTTTCCCAACTTCGTATGAGAGTCATCAAGTCAACTGATCTTATGTGCAAGTTTGAGGCAGAGAAGATGAGGATAATAAATTACTTTTGGGGGTTTTATATTTTATTGTAGATCTTATGTATTTGTTATCTAGATCCATTTCTTTGAGTAAGGAAGGTTAGTAGGTTTTCTTATCTTGAAGGGTTTCCAAGATAAATATTTGAGTCTCTTTGTTTATGTGCATGGTTGTCTTTCAGTGATCCTGTTTTGTTTCTGTTGTAAATAGGATTAAAGTTATAGTGTTATATAATCTTAAAACATTAACATCTATGTGGTCTCCTTCGCTTTTATTTTGTAATTATTTTCAGTATTTGTTCTTTTGCATGTTTTTTTAAGTCAATTTGCAAATCTATGTTTGTGGTATGTTCTTGGATTAACTGTGGTAAAATGATGCTCTTCTTTCCTTGCACTCTTCTTAAAAGCATGGTAGTATAATTTGAGTTCGAATACCGAAAACTTCAATACAAGTAAAATAAGGAAGTAGACTTGTTATATATAATACATTTTAATCAAATATACACCAATATACTATAAATGTACATCAGCCACATCTACATAATAAAGTTAGACATATATAATATTTTTAAATAAATATTAAATATTAACCATTAAATAATTATTTTAATTAGAAAGTAAATTTGTTTTTACATAGAGCAACTAGTTATTATCCGTGGTAAGAAAAAATATACTTTTCAATGATAACTAATATAATTTTCATAATAAAGTTGCGTGAGAGTTGGAGATAATTAATTCATTAATGAATGTTGAATAGGCTATAAACTAAGAAATTAAATGATATTTATATTTTATAGTGTTTAAATATATTTTTTTTTAAATTGATTAATAGAAATTAGAAACTTTATTAATTTAAAATTGTTTGAAATTTCTATACAAGAAATACTAATACTACCCAACTATAATACTATGGTTAAAAAATGGTGACATGACTCAATTGCAAAGAAATTACAACAATCCAAATTCAATGTTGCGAGTGGTATGACTTAATTTTCAAACTAATAAAACTAATAAAAACTACAACATTAACGCTTGATATGTGGAGAATTTCTTAAATTACTATTCCTCTCAAATGGAGCACCGGATATTCCTATGCTATGATAATAGCTTATATAACACAATTGGGAGCATAAGTTTTGGCACAATTTATAAGTGAGCATCTTATACTTGTCAATATTTTGGATGAAGCAAAACAAAGAGAACAACAATTCATTGCAGAAGTGGCCAGAGTGCGATGGATTTGTCACGTTCAGCTGGTGCGCCTCTTAGGGGGACTTACTGTTGAAGTTGGTATAATCTTATGGTTAATGGAACTTTGATGTGTATGAATACATAGTTAATGGTTCCTTTTACTAACTGTGTTCAATTTTTGACACCATTCCTTTAGTTGGAGCAAGGAAGAAAGAGGCGGGAGGAATCACGGTGATTTGAAGTTGCAGGGTTTGATAGCTTTGGAAGGTTCTTCGTGGGGCTAAAGCCTGTGCCTCTGTCTGGGAGGATGGGTCCGAGGATGAACGAGCACTCGAAGGGAGGGGAAGGGCCCCCTTTACTTAGCTCGGATATGGAAATTGAGAAGGGAACAGAGAAGATGCAAGCATCCGATATCCATCTAGGGAAGGGAGGAGAAGGAACGAGTGGAACCAAGAAAGAAGGTAGTGCGAAGGGATATTCCAGAAATTCTAGACAATGTGTCCCAAAATAGAAGACAATACCGAAGCAGCAAATTAACTCAGAATGGGTAAGGGAAGACATTCAATACATGAAAGAGAGTGCACTAACTAGTAAATTTGTAGGGATTTGGACCGTAGAGAAGACCCTTGTGTGGTGGATAAACACTACGTGTAAACCTCAAGGGCATTATGATATGAAATTGGGGGCCAAGGGTTTCTTCATGGTCATCTTCTTTAATGAAGAGGAGAGAACCAAAATATTTGATAATGGGCCTTATTTCTTTGATTCTGCTGGTCTCTTCCTTAGACCATGGAAAGAACAGTTTAATTCAGATAAATAAAATTTAATGATAGCCTTGGTATGGATTAGAATGTACTCCCTACCAACAGAATATTGGAAATAAGAAATACTGACAGACACTGGAAACACTCTAGGGAACTTCATAAAAGTATCAGAGAAAACCAAATAGAGACGTTATACCTCCTATACAAGAATATGCATATACTTAGTTATATCACTAGATCTCCAATAGGGAATCGAGTTATCATGGGATGATGAAGATCAGTTCCAAGCGATAGACTATGAGTAGATACCGTTCATATTTAGAAGTTTCCACGAGCATGGAAATCTATTCAGGCATTTTCCACAGAATAAAAAACCAAGAGGAAAGAAAGATCAAGAAAATCAAGATGTTGAAGGATTTACAAGAGTTCCTAATAAGAAAATATCAGCCAAGAAATCCATGAGACCTGAGATTCATAAAATGTTCAAACTCAAAACAAGTTTGAATTCCTACAAGAAGAAGAAATGAGTAATACCCATAAGAAAGATTGGACTGAAGAAAAAAAAGATTCAGAGACAGAACCTAGATTGAAGATTACGACCCAAGCAGACACAAAGGAGACAAATAAGACCGATAATATGGTATCAGAAACTGATGGAGAGGAAATGGAGATAGGTGATCTAGACCTGGATGTCCTAGAAGCGACATGCTCAGAAAAGTTACCAGAACATATAGCTCCAGAACAATTCTCTTTGGTAGAAAAGGCGATTATCAAGGTGAAATCCATGAAGTTTCTTGGAATAACATATGAATCTCTCAAGGACCCAGATGGAAAAAAGAAAGGTACAAAAGAAAAAATAGGAATACAGAGCAATGTGCAAAGAATCCAAATCATTGGGGATAAACTAGTAGCATTAGGGAAGTATCCCACCATAGATGCATCCCTTTACTCTACAACCAAATAGTTTCTCAATGTGGATTACGTCCTGGAATATAATAGGTTGTAATAGTACCTTGAAGATTCGTCTTCTAAGAATAAGGATTGAAATTGAGGAACCAGGTGTCATTTTTTTACAAGAAACAAAATGCTCGGAGGAGGAACTTAAAGTTATAGTGGGAATATTTTGGTGAGGGAGTGAAGCAATGGCAGTTGATGCAAAAGGAGCGAAAGTTGATGCCCAAGGTGGGCTACAGAGGTTAAATCCCATAAATGATTATTTTAATGAACTCATTGAAAACCTAGAACTGGTCGATGTCAGAATGACCAAGGATACCTTTACTTAGAACAACAAAAGAACGAGAAACGGGGGAATATCTTGTCGGCTAGACCGCTTTTTTATTTATGATTCCATTATGTTGGCAGGGGGAGAATTAAGTGCAGTGGTACTTCCATTAGTAGGCTTAGACCACTGGCCTATAAGTTTGGAATGGGAAAGAGTAAGGGTAAATATTTGAAGACCCTTCAGGTTTGAAAATTTATGGCTCCTTCAAAACGATTTCCCGAAGAAACTTAAATAATGGTGGGAGGACCTGCCCCCCATCAGAGGAACTAGGATGTACCAATTTCAACAAAAGATCAAACTCTTAAAAAAGAAAATCAAGAAATGGAATAGTGATTCCTTTGGAAACATATTTCAAGCCAAAAAGGAGTTCGATAGTAAGATCCAAGAAATCCAGCAAAAAGGCATGCAGAATGGCTTTTCGGAAGATATACAAGCGCAAGAAAAACTTATGTTACAAGAATTCAGTCTAAAAGAAAAACAAGAGGAAGTATTTTGGAACCATAAATCCAGAGTTAAGTGGCTCCAAGAAGGTGAACGCAATACTAACTTCTTCCACAAAGCTTCCATCCAACATCATCAGGGCAATCTCATGGCAAGAATGAAGCAAGAGGATGGGACGATTGTCGAGACTCAGGAGGAATTAGAACTCACCCTAAATACTTTTTTTTCCAATCTCCTTGAAGAAACAGACTAGCACTGGGAGGCCTCTTAGAAAGAGTTTTTGAGGCATATTCCAAAGTTTATAATGGAAGAACACAACTTCATGCTTATAAAACCAATTGAAATAGAAAAAGTTCAAGAAGCTGTCAAATAAATGGTCGATGACAAATCCTCAGGCCCTAATGGGTTCACTACTAAATTCTTTCATTCCTGTTGGGATTGGATGAAAGACGAAGTATAGGCACTGGTTGAAGATTCTGGGAATATTGGTAGTATTTTGAAATCTCTTAATGCAACATTCCTGACGCTAATTCCCAAAGAGAAAGGAACTGAGGACCAAGGAAAACTAAGACCGATCTCCTTGTGTAATGTTATTTATCAGATTATCTCAAAGGTCATAGCCAACAAGCTCTGACCCCTGCTCCCTATCCTAATCTCTCTGAAACAAGTGGGATTTTTGAAGGATGAAAGATCCTGGATGGCAGCATTCTGGTGCATGAAACCATTCACTAGTAAAAAGTCAGGAAAATACCAAGTACACTTCCGAAACTTGATTTTTTGAAAGATTATGATAAACCTAATTGGATTTTTTTAGTTTGTGTCCTTCGTACTTTTGGTTTCTCCAATCAATGGATAGAATGGGTTATGAAGTTGTTTTCATCAACATTTTTATCCATTTTGGTTAACTGGACTCCCTCTCATCCCTTCCAAGTATCAAGAGGAATTAGACAAGGAGACCCTCTTTCGCCCTTCCTATTTATCATTGTTGCTGAAGGATTGGGAAGAATGCTAAAAAATATGCGCAATGAGAATAGGATTAGAGGGCTCCTCTTGCATGATGAATTGGAACTACAAACACACCAGCAGTTTTTATATGATACAATATTGATGGAACCTTATACTATATAGGAGGCCCACAGCCTAAGAGAGGGGCTTGACATATTCCTTGAGGCCAGTGGGCTGGAAATTAATAAGGATAAATCACAAGTTTATTTTTTCAACACTTGAAAATCACTAAGAGAAATATCCTCATAATTCTAGAGTTCTCAGAAGGAATGTTACCCTCTAAATAATTAGGTGCACCATTAGCTAAGTCCACTATAAGGTAAATTTCATGAAAGGAATTGTTGGATAAAATCAAGCAGAAGCTGAGTCATTGGACATTCAAATCCCTTAATTTTCCAATCAGACTTATCCTGGTAAAATCTGTACTACAAGGTATTCCCCTCTATCTCTTTTTGGTTCTTCCTACACCAAAATCGGTGATAAAACAAATAAGGAACATCCAAATAAATTTCCTATGGGGGGGCACTAAAGGACACAAGAAGTGGCACTTGGTGGATTGAAAACCATCTGCAAACCTAAAGAAGTTGGAGGCCTTGGCCTAGGAGACCCACTAGATATTAACAAAGTGACAGGAGCCAAAATCTGGTGGAAATGGATAACCCACGTGGAGGAACCTTGGGAAAAATTGTGGCACAAGAAGTACGCTCCACAATAGCCTAAACAATTGCTGATTAGATTCAGAAAAAATACTCCCAGTTCCAGCATTTGGAATTCGGCTCAGGAAAACATAAGAGTCAATCAACGTCATAGTTTCTAGGAGGTAAGAGATGGAAGGTCTGTGTTTTTTACTAGAGATGTCTGGCAATAGGAACCTTGCATAGCCAGTTGGGAGGATATCCTGGTAATAAACCATCATCTCCAGAATATTCCACTAAAAAAGGTGGAGGAATTTTGGGACTTAGGACACCCTGACAATATATTTAGGACTTGGAAAATAAAGGAATTGTGGCAAGCTCTTGTACCAAAGGAAAAAATTGAAGGATTCTACTACGAAATTTGTTCTAGAAAGATCCCCAGGAATGTAGGACCAGACAAGATCAGGTGGGGGTATACCAATCTGGGGAACTTTAATATTAAAGAGGCAATTCGGTTGCTGACTGAAACCCATGGAATGGAAAAGGAGGGTAAATAGAGGAAAATCTGGGGTAGGAGATGATGTCACAACGTGGTAGCTTTCAGTTGGCTTCTACTCTGAAGATGTATTCTGACATGGGATAATATTCAGGACCACGAGTTTATGGGTCCGTCAAGATGTTTCCTTTGTGAAACTAATACAGAAACTATCAACCACCTTTTAGACGAATTCCCGATAGCGGATGCCATCTGGGAAAAGGGTGTAGGGCTCTTCAAGAAAACTCATAGACACAAAGGGCATCTTGATCTCACAATAGCAGAATGGCCAAAAAATTACTTTAAAAATAAAATCTTGAATAGGGTATGGGAGTTGTTCCCTAGCTTCACGGTGTGGGAAATTTGGAAAACAAGGAACAGAATCTTTGAAAATAAAAAGAGGTGTGTAGAGGAACTGTGGACGATGATTGAAATCCATATAAAAGAAACATTAACTTTAAATCATTGGTCCCGGGAATATTTTGCAGCAGAGACAACTGAAAGACAAATTCTATATGAATGGGGAATTTTTAAGGTACCTGTGAATCATTCTCGTCTTAGAACATAGAGTAAGCCCCCTCACAGCTCAGATTCATGGCAGTGTCTGACGACCGTATTTTTCAAAATTAAATTCGATGGCACCGCAAAAGGAAATCTGGGGCCTGCAGGATTCGAAGGAGCCATCAAAAACTCTATAGGCACAATGTTGAGCATCTTTTGGGGCAATATAGGAACTAGCACCAATAATCTGGCCAAGATGGGGGGGTTAATCAATGGATTAACGTGGGTGTTACAGCAGCAGATGCCTTTAATTGTGGAGGGATATTCCCTGGTAATAACTAATATAGCTAGAAGACTACAACATGGGTCAGCCATTGTCTAGGTCTCCAAAAATTGGAGATGGGAAGTGTTAGAAAATAGCACCGTAGAGCAATAATAGATATACAGTTAAATCATTAAACAAGATAACATTAAACACAATACAAAGGGACATAGATATAACGTGGTTCACCCAAACGATGGAATACGTCCACACAGAAATTTCCAGTCCTTTTATTACCATCCAAAAAGATGAAGGGATACAACCTACAGCAATACCACTGCACTTCCTCTTCATGCTCTCACAGTCTCTCTCACACAATCATAGAGATTGTTTACAATGCTACAATACAATACAATACCATACACAGTCTTATTACAATGCTTTTCTTTTATAGGGAAAATACCATGGGAAAATATTGCGTTTAACCCAATACCATGGGTCCGCAAAATTGTTGGCCAACAAACATCCCAAAAAAATTTCTCGGGGGCACCACCCACGAACCCCTTTTTTTCAGGGCGTTGCCCCAAACCCCAAGGTTGGGGAACAAGTGTACAGTACACCTGTGGTACAAACACGATGTCGAATAAGATCTGTGAATCTATAATATCATGCTCCACAACCAATAGGAAGGACACCTTACTGAGCTTCAAAGGATGCTAATGGGAACCCCAGCGCTCAAATTCACCCATTTAAAAAAGAATGGTAATAGGGTGGTGGATTCTCTTGCCAATGAAGGGGTCAGCAGTAACATTTATTTCCATGCATAAATGATCAGTGATAAAACAGAATGTATGATCTGGAGATGCTACGAAGATTTGGCGAAGGATGATGTGGGAAGAATGGTAGGAGATCAACCGCAACAGGTGCAAGATTTACCTCACCCTATGTCGGACAGGTGTAATCCAACCATTGCATTTACTCAACTTGTTGAATCATCCCTTCACATGCATGATACCCACGTCATAGACATGCAAAGTCAAGCAAGACATGTGACCGGGAGTGATGATGGTACCCCTCTTATCCTTGTGGCTGACGCGAAATAAATCAAGGAGGTGAATACACCACTTGGCATAACCTCTACGTACGATGAGAAGAAGGTCAAGAAGAGTGGTAGGAGTACGGAGCATGCGAAGGCATATGGTGGCATGCAGGATTTATCCAGAAGGGACGATCCAAGGGTGGGTCATAATAAATAGTGATACTTCTCATTTCGATAGTTGAGTATGGATTTGAAAGTGGGACTTGTTCCTTCGGGAAAACCGGTGGGTTTATTTCGAGAAGTGGCTTCCAAACTGTTAACAGCAAAGAAGATCATACTCAGAGGCCTTCAATGGGGGGAAATGATGTTGATTTTTTGCACGAGAAAGATAGTCAGGTGGATCTGGTGGGGAGTAATGGGATCAGTGAGTGTAAGGCCGACAATCTGGTTTGTGTAAAAAGGAAAAATCAGTCAGATTGGATGATGGTAGGATAAATCACCCAGAGGAGTGGAAGTGTAATATCCCAGATACGGATATTCTATTATTTTCTATTCTAGGGTTTGCTTAAGCCTCCCAATTTACAATAATACTGAAATAAACTTGCATGCAAAGTGTAGGGAAAATGGACCTATTTTATAGCTAACTAAGGAAAAGATTTTACTATGAACAAATCAACACTTACCACTGATAATCTGACTGATAATGCTCCAGAGATAATATGCATGCATCAAGAACTGATCTGGTGAATACTAGTGCTCCTTTCCTTTGATGTTACCGCCCAGCAATATGAACCCGTCAATCAGCTAAAGGTGACGTTTTTGGTGAAGGAGTTGTATGATGAAGGTGAGGATTTGCAGGAATGAAGGTATTTTCGTGCCGGAGAGATTTCCTAAAGCATGCATAGATTCTGGCCACTCTATGCAGGTTAGCGAATTAGTTTTCTATTTTAGCTGCTCACGCCCCCAGCTATATAAAATTGCTGAGAACTGCTCTGGATGAGAAAACTGGAAGTTGATAATCACCCGGTACTAAAGGATGATACTAATGATGAGAATGTTTCCAGTATTCAGAAGAATAATGGATATATAGAGACCCAATGAATGCTTTGGGGTTTTCTAGCTAAAAACCCCCCACAACTGCACACATGTCCTTGCAAACAATATTTTGATGGGTGCCAGATAACTGTATATGGATAAATAAGATGAAGAGTTGATGGTGGGCCTAGATGGCCTACCTTGAAGGAGACTAGGGCAGATATTTCACTGTCAAACCCTCATTAGCCAAAGACCTTGTATTCAACCCCAACTATCGTGATCGCACGCTATGCTGCTACTCAAAGCTTAAAATCAATAATAATCATAAGTGTGTTTCTCCATTCACTTTACCTTTCTTTAATAACTTTCAACTGCGAATAACCTAACTTTTGACCTAATTAGGTCACTTTAACTTTTAATTTGCAGTTGACTTGCATGCAGGCACATGGAGAATCAATCGGGTGCATGCATCATGAAATAATGCTCAAATGTCATGCATGCAAGTGGCCTTTGGCTCTGGTGGCCCCCTTATACGCAATGATGATATAATATTGATGCCCTATATTTTCTTATATGGCATCAATCTACAACTGATTCCCTAACTGTCAGTGCCCCCGCTTGAACCTATGGGAATCATATAGGTTAGCAGGTCGGTCCTTAATGCTTAAGAGAAAGAGGACATTACATTCCTCCCTGCTCGAATTTGCTTGTCCTCAAGCAACTGTAAAGTTGGGTATTGTAATACATGTTCTCCCTCCCAAGTGGCCTCCTCTATAGGCAGATATTTCCATTGAACCAAGTAGTCTCGGATGATTATGTTCCTTAGTTTCTTCTCTCGCACCTCTAGGATGTGCTCTAGAATCATAATCAATTGCCCCTCATCATCAAGGGGGGGGGGGGGGGGNAACCTTAAGGATTATCTTGTATGGACCATAGAAGCAAGGTTTTATTTTTTTCGCTCCTTTATTTTTAAGAGATGAATTTCGGTAAGGTTGGAGGCGTAAATAAACAAAGTGTCCTACCTCAAAACTGCGCTCAACCCTGTGCTTGTCTGCATATATCTTCTGTTGATTCTAAGCAGCCTGTATGTTCTCCCTAAGTATCTTGAGGATATCTTGACCCTCCTGAATCCACTCTTTGGCCTTAGGGGGCCTGCTATCACCGAATAATTCGATCTATGAAAGTGGAAGCATCATACCCATACAGAGCTTGGAAAGGGGTCATCCCAAAGGTCATATGGTGGGTGGTGTTGTAACAATGTTCACCCAAGTGTAGCCATTTGATCCATGTCCTCTACTGACCTGCTACATAATTTCTCAAGTATCCCTCAATCCAATTGTTGACAATCTCTATCTTCCCATCACTCTATCGATGATAACTTGTGCTCATGGCTAACTCGGTCCCCACTAACCAGAAAAGCTCTTTCCAAAAGGCTCCAGTGAATTTGATGTCCCGGTCACTAACAATGGTCTTGGGTAACCTATGGAGTCTAAATACCTCTCTAGAAAATAGTTCTGCTACATGTGCTGCTAAATAATATGAAGAAATGGCAAAGAAGTGAGAAAACTTAGCCAATTTGTCTACTACTACATACAAACAGTCTCATCCCTGAACCTTGGGCATCCCAGTAATGAATTCCATAGAGATGCTCTCCCACTTCTACTCGGTAATAGGTAAGGGATGTAGTAAACCAGCCGGGTGGGTGTGCTCTATTTTGTTTTGTTGGCATAAGCTGCACTCTCACACTACATGTTGTATCACATCATTCTTGAGGCCCTTCCATGAGAACCTTTCTCTAATTTGTCTGTAGGTCTTGAGAAACCCCTGATGCCCTGCTAATGGTGAATCATGCGATGCATGTAAAATATTCTTCTTGAGGGGAGACTCTACAACCAAGAAGATTATGTTCTTATAGTATATGATTTCATCAATTACCCGATACCTATCATCCTAAATCTATCCATCCAATAGCTCGCAAAAAAACTTATCTTTGGAGTACTCAACCAAAAGATGAGATCTCCAATATGATGAGATGCTCATAAGGGATAAAGTAGTTGGTCATCTGGAAAGTGCATTGGCTGCTACATTATTCTTTCCCTTCACATACTCAATCTCGAAGTCATAGGCCTAAATTTTGCTTACCCATTTCTGTTGTCTCTTGTTTAGCTCTTTCTGCTCTAGGAAGAATTTCAAGTTGTTGTGATATGTCTTAACCTTGAATCTGCCACCCACTAAGTACTTCCTGAACTTGTTTAGCGCATGGAGAATGGATAACATCTCTTTTTCATGTATCGATTAGTGGCACTCATATTATTTGAGCTTCTTGCTCTCAAATGCAATGGGGTGGTTGTTTTGCATTAAAACTAACCCAATTCTCTCTCCTAAAGCATCACAGTCTAACACGAAGGGTTGAGAAAAGTCTGGTAAAGCTAATACTAGCATGAACTCATCACCTTTTTCATTTTCTCGAATTTTTGTCATGCTGTCTTTGACCAACTACATAGAGGCCTAATACATAGATAATACACATGCATCAAGAACTGATCTAGTGAAGACTGGTGCTCCTTTCCTCCGGTGTTACCACCCAGCAGCATGAACCCCTCAATCAGCTAAAGGTGAATTTTTTGTGAAGGAGTTGTCTGATGAAGATAAAGATTTGTAGGAATGAAGTTCTTCCCATGCTGGAGAGATTTCCTGAAGCATGCAGAGATTCTGACCACTCTAAGCAGGCTAGCGAATTAGTTTACTAATTTATCTTCTCACGCCCCCAGCTATATAAAATTGCTGAGAACTGCTCCGAATGAACCATAACTGGAAGCTGATAATCACTTGGTACTGAAGGATGATACTGATGATGAGAATGGTGCCAGTATTCAGAAGATAAATGGAGATCTGGAGACCCAATGAATATGGCTCCTGTGAGATTATGGCTCCTTTATGGAGAGTAAGATGGTGTCAGGGGGAGGGAGTTAGAATTGAGGGGGGGAATATGCCCTCTGCTAGTTCCTCTGCTAATGCCTTGAATGCTGCTGAAAATACGATACCTTTAGTGTTTAATTGGGGGCGCAATACATGGAAATCTAGTACCTTTAGTTTCACTATCAAACCCTTCCAGAGATAATACACATGCATCGAGAACTGATCTCGTGAAGACTGGTGCTCCTTTCCTTCAGTGTTACCTCCCAGTAGCACGAACCCCTCAATCAGCTAAAGGTGACGTTTTTTGTGAAGGAGTTGTCTGATGAAGATGAGGATTTGCAGGAATGAAGGTATTCCCGTGCCAGAGAGATTTCCTGAAGCATGCATATATTCTACCCACTCTAAGCAAGATAGAAAATTAGTTTTATAGTTTATCTTCTCAGGCCCCTAGCAATATAAAATTGATGAGAACTGCTCTGAATGAACAAAATGGAAGCTAATAATCACCTGGTACTGAAGGATGATACTGATGATGAGAATGGTGCCATTATTCAGAATATAAATGGATATATGGATACCCAATGAATGCTTTGGGGTTTTCTAAATAAAAACCCCCCACAACTGCACACGTGTCCCAGCAAACAATCTTCTGATGGGTGTCAGATAACTGTATATGGATAAATAATATGAAGAGCTGGTGGTGGACCTAGATGGCCTACCCTGAAGGAGACTAGAGAAAATATTTCACTGTCAAACCCTCATTCGCTGAAGACACCATCTTCAACCCCAATTGTTGTGGTCGCACGCTGTGCTGCTACTTAAAGCTCCAAATCAATAATAATCATAAGTGTGTTTCTCCATTCACTTTACCTTTCTTTTATAACTTTCAACTACGAATAACCTAAATTTTGACCTAATTAGGTCACTTTAACTTTTAATTTGCAATTGAATTGCATGCAGGAACATGGAGACTCAATTAGGTGCATGCATCATGAAATAATGCTTAGATGCCATGCATGCAGGTGCCCTTTGGCTCTGGTGGCCCCCTTCTACCCAATGATGATATAATATTGATGCCCTATATTTTCCTATATGGCATCAGTCTACAATTGATTCCCTAACTTTCAGTTCCCGCTCAAACCTATGGGAATCATATAGGTTAGTGGGTCGATTCTCAATTCCTAAGCAGAAGAGGACATTACAGGAAAGTTTATAAATACTCCCAAGAATGAAGACCGGTTCATTTTGTTTGAGCTTCAACTTGAGTGTAATAGTTTGTTGGATACTCAAATTCACTGGTCCTATGAGATTATGGCTCTTTAATGGAGATTAATATGACGTTAGGGGGAGGGATTCATAATTGAGGGGGGTAATATGCCCTCTGCTAGTTCCTCTGCTAATGCCCCGAATGTTGCTGAAAATGCGGTACCTTTAGTGTTTAATTGGGGGGCGCAATACATGGCAATCTGGTACCTTTAGTTTCACTGTCAAACCCTTCCAGAGATAAAATGCATGCATCAAGAACTGATCTAGTGAATACTGGTGCTCCTTTCCTCCGGTGTTACCGCCCAGCAACACGAACCCCTCAATCAGCTAAAGGTGACATTTTTTTATGAAGGAGTTTTCTAATGAAGATGAGGATTTTTGGGAATGAATATCTTCTCGTACCAGAGATATTTCCTGAAGTATGCAGAGATTCTAACCACTCTAAGCAGGCTAGTGAATTAGTTTTCTAGTTTATCTTCTCACACCCCTAGCTATATAAAATTGCTGAGAACTGCTCCAGATGAACAAACTGGAAGCTGATAATCACCTGGTACTGATGATGAGAATGGTGCCAGTATTCAAAAGATAAATGGACATCTAGAGACCCAACGAATGCTTTAGGGTTTTCTAGATAAAACCCCCCACAACTACACACGTGTCCCTGCAAACAATCTTCTGATGAGTGTCAGATAACTGTATATCGATAAATAAGATGAAGAGTTGATGGTGGACCTAGATGGCCTACCCTGAAGGAGACTAGGGTAGATATTTCACTGTCAAACCCTTATTAGCTGAAGACACCGTCTTCAACCCCAACAGTCATGGCCGCACGTTGTGCTGCTTCTCAAAGCTCCAAATCAATAATAATCATAAGTTTGTTTCTCCAATAACTTTACCTTTCTTTTATAACTTTCAACTATGAATAACCTAACTTTTGACCTAATTAGGTCACTTTTACTTATAATTTGCAGTTAATTTGCATGCAGGCGCATGGAGACTCAATCGGGTGCATGTTTCATGAAATAATGCTCAGATGTCATGCATGCAAGTGGCCTTTGGCTCTAGTGGCCCCCTTCTACCCAATGATGATATAACATTGATGCCCTAGATTTTCTCATATGGCATTAGTCTACCGCTGATTCCCTGACTTTTAGTGCCCGCTCGAACCTATGGAAATCATATAGGTTAGCGGGTCGGTCCTCAATCCATAAGCAGAAGAGGACACTACAGGAAGGTTTATAAATACTCCTAAGAATGAAGACTAGTTCATTTTGTTCGAGCTTCAACTTGAGTGTAATAGTTTGCTAGATACTCGAATTCACTGGTCCTGTGAGATTATGGCTCCTTAATGGAGAGTAAGACGGCGTCAAGGGGAGGGAGTCAGAATTGAGGGGGGGAATATGCCCTCTGCTAGTTCCTATGCTAATGCCCCGAATGCTGTTGAAAATCCAGTACCTTTAGTGTTTAATTGGGGGGCGTAATACATGGCCAGGAACCCCGACAGTGGTTGAAGCACAGATTGCAACCAGAGAAATTAAGCTGCTCAAAGAGTATGAGAACCACCAAGGAAGGCCCTTGGTGGCTAATCCTTTCTAGGCGATCCATATTCTCCTCGCTCACGACCTCTAGGAAAAGGCGTACATGGCACATGGTATCAAGGAAGCCATGAGTCTAATCCATCGGGGACAACAAGATAGTGATGCAAGCTTTCACCTGCTTGAAATGATTGTTGGTGATGTTTTGGGTCACCCTGGGGAGCAAGCTAAGGAATCCCAATCTCCACCAGCTCATGCTCTTCCTCCTCAGTAAGGAAGGTTGGAACTTGGGACATTTTTGGATTAGTTTCTTGCTCTTCATATCTATTTATTCAACCTTTGGATCGGACGACCAAGATTATACCTGTTTTCGGTTAGGTTATGGATATGTTGAAAAATGTAGTGTCTATTTATTTGTATTTTCATCTGTTTAGTTGGGAATGGGTTAAGGAGAGATTTTTTGTAAATCTGATTTAGTCTCTGTGTATACATGGGAAAGGGGGTTGTCATGCCAGTTGTCTAAGAAATATTTGTTCTTTGAAAAATGTAAGTCTGTTGCTGGGCTCTGTAGAACCATTAATTGGGAATTTCACTGGTTTGGGAAGTAAGGGAGATGCTCGATTGAATGGGAAAGGGGGTTGTCATGCCAGTTGTCTAAGAAATATTTGTTCTTTGAAAAATGTAAGTCTGTTGCTGGGCTCTATAGAACCATTAATTGGGAATTTCACTGGTTTGGGAAGTAAGGGAGATGCTCGATTGAATCTTGTTGAGAGAAACCCGATTAAGAGTGGATCCTCCAACTGGCCGAGCCTGAATGCAATATATTTTTTTACTATAAGTAATAGAATGTGTTCCTGTTATTAACAAAAAATAACAGTGTTCAATTTTCCACTAACAAAGTTAAATTTTACAAGCAGTTATTAGTTTTTATTTTATTTAATTATTAATTTTAAAATCAATAATTTACAATTTTTATAGATGCATAACCTAATGTGTGCCTATTTTCGTGGGCATGTCTTCTTCAGAGAAAGAAGACAAAAACTACTAGTATGTATGAATGGTGATTTAGTGACGAACTAGCTTGTTGTATAATAAAGTATTATGTATGAGAAGTTTGTTCATAGTTGTAATGACATGTCATATCATTATGTTTTACAAATAAAATGCACTCTTCCCCAATATGTTCTCAATGGTGCAAAGTCCACATCAAATATGTTATGTTTCCAAACATTCTTTGGAAATATTCCATAATTGGACTTCTTGGTCCACATGTGCTTGTCATTTCTTCATTTGTACTTTTATTACCACTCATCCCAATTTTATGTATTAAAATATATATTGGCTTTATGAAGTGTTTCGTTATGCACTTCATGGATGTTATATATTTTCCTTTAAAAATAAAACTATCATAAATAGCATGACATTAAAATCAATAAATTGTGTTAGAATTATGCATTACTTTATAATATTTTTATGAGCAGTTTAAATATTTTATGTTTTTAATTATTTTTTTATAGTGTATAGTTAGTCTTATTTGGGATTTTGAAAAAATCTTTGAAGATCATACAAGGATTTTTGAGGATTCTAAATCAATTTATACATTCAAAACATAATTTGAACATTTCAAAATTTGGATTTCAACAATTCAAAAGTAAAATAAACAAATTTCTTAGTTTTATAGATTATAAATTATTATACATTTAAATAAAATATATATAAAAAATAAATATTCTTTAAAATCATTAATGTTTTATTAATATTTTTTTCATTTTCATGTATATATTTAAATTTGTATCTTATTAATCTCCTATTTATTAAAACTATTCTAAAAAAGACTAATCCTAAGTTTGGAATTTTAATAATTTTTTAGTATTTTGAGTAATATTTGCTCAAAATATCCAAGGTAAGAAGGAAACCTATTTTATTTTTAAGAAGTCCAAGCCAATTTCCATTTGTTTAAGGAAGAACTTTAGTTAACCTCTAAGAGAGCTTGAGAAAAGGCTCCACAGACCCTACATATTGCAATTTTGAGCAAAATTTCCTCAAAATTATTTCCAACACAAACACTATGATTCTACCATAGAAAGGGGCTATTCTATTAAAAAAAAAAATCAGGATATGTAAGGAATATATGAAATAGTCATAAATCAATAATTAATCGCTAAGGATCTTGAAAATGTTAAATTGGCAATAATTTAGAAAAATGGACAAGAATTAAAAATACAAAAATACTCATATTTCACATTTTTTTAAAATATAAATCACCATCAACAACAAATAGTCACATTACCACATAAATATGACACAAAAATTGTCATATACTTGATCTACAAAATGCCAAATGATACAACAAAGTCAATATTGTATCCTAGTAGTTATCTAGTCAACGACAAACTTAAATAACCAATGAAAAATGCATTGATTATATATAACATGTATCTCATCATTATAGGTCATCTATAAAATTTAATATGGTAGCTAGTTATCAATTGCATATTTCCCTTTTATGGGAAAGGTAAGGGATCATCTACCACTAAAAGGCCCTAGAATATCAATATGGCGATAATTAGTGGGTGCCTAAGCATAATAAGAATCCTTAGTCCTAATATCCTCATGTTGAACCAACTCCTCCCTCCTTAATGGGGGATAGGTCATCTAGATCCTCCCTTGCCCCATGTGCATACTCAAGTTGTTCAAGCCTCCTTTAACTCTAACTGATAGTACCTCCTCCATAAGGCCTATTAGAACCACCCTCCACTTAGCTAAAACACTAAATTTTTCATAGCTTTGTTAATTGTAGGGGGAACATTAATACTATCTCAGAAATGACTAATAATTATGGAAGGAAAGTAAGTAGTTTTCAGGAATTGGCACCTCAACGTGATTTCAAACTTTTTGGGACTAGTCAATTAGGAGGATAATGTCAAACTGTTTGAATTTGTCTCCAAGAAGGAGTTATTACATGTATTAAATTCATTGAATAAAGATAGAAGCCCTAGCCTTGATGAGTGTACAATCAATTTTCATGATATTTTGGGTGACGATTTACTAAGTGTTGTGGAGGAAGTTTGTCTATCAAGGAATGTGCCAAGTAATTTTAATGCAAACATTATTGCATTTATTTTTAGAATGGATGGTCTAAAGAGTTTCAACAGTATAGAGCAATTTCACTTTGTAATAGTCTATACAAAATCATTCCAGTGTTCGTTTCTATAAGGTTGAAGGTGTTATTGCCCACCTTTCTCTCTCCATAATAGTTCGTTTTTTTCACGAGGAAAAAACGTATAGTTCATTTTTTTCACGAGGAAAAAACATAAATTTATTATAAAAGAAACAAAATTACATTCTGCATAATGCATGAGTGTCATGCATTTACATTCTATAGGCTTTTTTAAGCCATTCTCATTACAAAACTTCTTGTCATAATATGACAAAAAAAACTGTCAATTCCTTCTTGTATAATTGTTCAAAAGAAAGAACTTATATCTTTGTTATCTTCATCATTTTTATGCAAAAAACTTTTAACATACTTAATCCCACAATTTCCAAGTATATTTTCTTCATATTTTGTTCTATTCCATCAAGTGGTTCTTGTTTAGTTCAGTGAGATTGTTCGACAAAATTGCCTTCTACAAAAGGCATGTGATGAAATTCAAAAAAATCCTCATTCTCTGTGTTGGTCACCTTCCATGTTCCATAAGCTAGATGGATCCCTTATTTTGAAAGAGAATCTGCAATGGAGTTACTTTCCCTATAAACATGACGAAAAGTGAAAGTGCCAAAAGTGTTTTTGAGTCGCGGAACCTCTTCCACCAAATTAAGAAGAAAATGTTTTGAAACTTTTGATTTATGTTTGTCCAGTTTATGACGTTCTTTGAGTCTCCAAAAACATGTCTTTTTTTACAATCCTTTTTCCTTTACGAAACATAGTAGTATCTAAAGTGCCATTAGCTCAACATAGTTGTTTGTCCCTTCTCCCATCTCCATTCGTATTTTAAAAACATTTTTTCTGTGAGAAAAATGATAGCACACCCCACCCCCCCACATCTGTTGTTTTGAGAAACTCCGTTTAAAAAGGCCCATGGTTCATCATTTTTTATTTGTTCTTCCTGAATTATTCTGGGAGCAGGAGTGTCTTTTTGTTGAGGGAAATGTGAGAGAATATCTAAATTTTCGGATGTTATCAACTCTGGGACTGAAACCTGATCTTGGAAGATTGCTTTGTTCCTAAAAATCAACACACCCCAAATAATAATAAGCGGAAGCACTCTGATATTTGCGGTTGTTGGTGTAGAACTGTAGGATTTCCAAGCTTCTTTAACATTTTCACCTTCCTAGTTTATGTTGTTGTTGATCCTACGCAAAGGTTCCCCCCACACTTGTGATCCGGATTTATGTGTAAATGAAATGAAAGAACATATATAGAATCATCAAAACAAACATATTGCAATCAAAACAGAGATACAGTAGACAAAAAATCTATTAAATGAAGGAGATAGACCAGACTGTAAATACAATAGCTAGAATGGTGATAACTATCTCTAAGAAGAGATGTGGCTGCCATGTTCATCTGTGCCAAGATGAACACAAAATGGCCTATTTATGATAAGAATGAGGGAAAGAACCCTAAAGTTCCAAAACATAACCCTAAAAGATGAACCATCATAAAGTTTGTGGCCCCGAGGTGGTTAGTTGAACAGTCAACTTCCCGAGGTCATAACATTTGCATACCATCTCCGATTTGGGCGCTCAATATCCCATTGGAAAGGTCTATCTAAGCTTTACATATTCCAAATGGGGCCAAATGCATGCTGAAAACAATCATTTGGCCCCATGAATCACCAAAAAACGTTGTTTAGGGCCTCAAAATGGCCTAGAAAGTTTTGGACCAGAGAAACCATAGAAAAATAACTAGGAAACCACCACAATGGACAATTGTTTGAGCTAGTGGACTAGGTGGGTGGAAACCGATCTCCATATGGATAATTCATCCCCCCTTAGGAAGCAATGGTCTCCATTGTGTTAAATCCCTTATCATCTATCAAACTGTGTGTCGAGTTGAGCTCCTGGTGTGGCATTTGTTGAAGTGAAAAGGATGCATTTCTTTGACATCTTTAGAGGGTTGTAATTGTTGTTGATGGATGCACTAGAAATACTCAACAATTTTGGTTGTTGGGTTGTCCTTGGTTTGAACCGATCTGGATAATTTCTTCCTATAGGATCACCTTGAATATGCGGTCTTGCATCGTAGAGGTACTCGAATAGATGAGGAAACAATGACTCTATTTTATTCTTGTTTCTGATGAGCAGGGACACCTTGTACAAAGGGTGGGGATGTCTATGTGATCTGATCTTCTCCTTCAGAGGCAATTGTGAAGAGGGAGAATTTCCTGGTGTGGAATATTATCTTCCTGCCCTATGAGACTATGGCAGGTGCAACTGTCTCTGGTATCTGATATAGTTGTCCTTCCAAAGTGATAATGACACTATGAGGTTGTGACTCATATACTGAATGGTGCTTCCACATATATTGTTGTCCTAAAAGAACATCACAGAATTCAAGTGGAGCCACGTCACACAATACCTCTCCTTTGAAATGCTTGATGCCATATGATAGGCGGCATTGCTGAGTAACGCGGATACCTCGTCCTTGGCTTATCCAACCAATGGTGTATGGTTGTGGGTGTGGTGCTGTTAGAAGCTCCAATATCTTGATGAATTTTTCTGAGATCATATTCTTTTTTTTTCGTTGTCAACAATAAAATGTAGTGGGATTCCCTTCATCCACATCTGCGAGTGGAAGAGGCGTTCCTCTTCCTTTGACTCTTCGGGTTCCTCTGGTTGAATCTGTATGGTCACAACAGTGACACTGGGTTATGCATAAATAATATGCTTTCCCTGGTCTACGGTGGTGACATTAGGTTCATAATAAAAATTAGGATCTGATTCTAAAGCTTTGATCTCAACCACCAATGACTGCTTTGAGTGACATTCATCAGCATTGTTCCAGGGGATTTTGTGGAAATTTCACCACTTACCAGTGTCCTTCTTTGTCTTTCCATTCCCCTTCTTTTCTTGTGGTGGGGATTGGATGTCCTTTCCTTGTCATGTGTTTTGTGAGCCAGGGTTTACCATGTCTTGCTTATGCAGTTGGTCTGTATGTCCAAAGTCTCGCTTGTTCTTTCGCTGAAATCTCTCCTCAATTTTGACAGCATACTGATAGGAATATCCAAGTGAAGAGATTTCTAGGAATTCCATCTCGGTTCAGATGCATCGATGTAGGACAGTATGATATTTCAGTATTAGGTGTCACTCAGATTTCTTGATACCCATCCTTGTGCACAAGGTATGAAAGTTGTTGGTGTACTCTGACACCTTCTGGTCCCTCACCCGATGTCAAATGGTCCATTTGGTGTATGGGTCATCATAGTTTCCCATAGGGTAATATTGTTCCTTGAGAACATCTATGAAAGAGGCCCAAGTGGTATTTGTCTCAAACATTCCTGACCCGTCTAATAATTTTTTCTCCCAATAAGTTTCCCACCAATTGTTCACATGGGGGACGGACTTATGGAGTGCAAAGGTGATCTTTTCCCCGTTGAAAAACTTATGGTCAGAGAAATACCCTTCTTGAACATTCAACCACTTATCTAGGGAATCAACATCGATATGGCCTTCAAATAAAGGAATATCAAAGTTAAAATGTATCTTGAATGGAATTGCATCTCTGAAACGGTTGATCATTGAAGGTGCATCCGCCATTGTCGGCATTTGTAGAAGGATTTGGGTGAAACTATCCATCATCTCGTTCCTTTGTCGTGTTATGGATTTCTCGAGAAATAACTTGATAGGATCTCTTAATCCATCATCTATCTTTTCTTCTATCATGGGAATTCGTTTGTGTCCAACAAGAGTGATCTTCGCTAAGTGAAACTAATTCAAGACCCAACTCTCTATACCTTGACCTCGTTGGGGACATGCATCGAGAAAAAAGAAAAGAGCAGATTGCTCGGATACCAATGATCCATATTTATAAGTGAACAAAATGAAAGAACTGATATAGATTCATCAACACAGACATATTGCAATGAAAATAGAGATACAGCAAACACATATTCTATTAAAATGGTGGAAATAGAACAGACTGTAAATACAACAGCTAGAATGGTGGTAGTTATCCTTAAGAACAAATGTGGCTGCTACGCTCATCCATGCCAAGATAAATACAAGATGAGGAAAAAATGGCTTATTTATAATGAGAATGAGGGAGAGAACATTAAAGGTCAAAAACATAACCCTAGAAGATGAATCGGCATAAATTTTATGCCCCAAGGTGGTTAGTTGAACAATCAACTTCACAAGGTCATGATAACTTTTGCATACGATATTCAATTTGTGCGCTCGATAGCCCATTGGAAAGGTATGTCCGATATTTACACCTTTCAACTAGGTCCAAATACATGACAAAGAAAACTGTTAGGCCCCCTAAATCGCCTAAAAGTGTCATTTAGGTCCTCAAAACGGCCCTGAAAGTTTGGGACCTGAAAAGCAGTAGAAAATAGCTAAGAAATTTCCATAGTGGACAATTGTTTTGAGCCAGTGTAATAGATGGGTAGCCACCGATATCCATCAGGATCAATCCTCTCCCCTTAGGAAGAAATGGTCTACATTGCGTCAAATCCCTTATCATGTGTAGAAATGTGTGTTGAGTTGAGCTCTTGGTGAGTCATTTGTTGAAGTGAAAATGTTACCTTTCTTTGACATCTTCAGAGGGATGTAATTGTTGTTTATGGATGCGGTAGAACTGTTCAACAATTTTATTTGTTTTGTTGTCCTTGGTTTGAACCAATCTAGATATTTTTTCTTGAGGGAGCATCTTGAATGTGTGGCCTTTCATCATAGAGGTACTCGGATATATGAGGAAACAATGACTTGGTTTTCTTCTTGTTTCTGATGAGAAAAGACACCTTGTGCATAGGGTGTGGAGGTCTTTGTGGTCTAATGTTCTCTTTCAGAGGCAATTGTGAAGAGGAATAATCTCCCAGTGTGGGATATTATCTTCCTACCATGTGATACTATGGCAGGTACAAATGTCTCTGGTATCCGATAGAGCTTTCCTCCCAAAGTGACAATGACACTACAAGGTCATGACTGATATACTACATGACGCTTCCACATCTATGGTTGCATTAAAAGAACATCACGGAATTTAAGTGAAGCCACATCACATAGTACATCTTCTTTGAAAGGATTGATTCCATGTATGAGGAATTGTTGAGTAACGTGGATACCTCATCCTTGGCTTAGCCAAGCAATAGTGTATGGTTGTGGGTGTGGTGTTTTCAGAAGCTCCAATATCTTGATGACTTCTACTAAGATCAAGTTCTTTTAGTTTTCGTTGTCAACAACAAAATGTAGTGGGATTCCTTTCACCCACATCTGCAAGTGGAATAGGATCTCCTCTACCTATAAATATCCAAGTTCCTTTGATTAAATATGTGTGTTTGCAACAATGATACTAGGTTCTGCATCAATGATCTAATTCCCCTAGTCTCTGGCCTTACATTGGGTTCTGAATCAGAATCAGGATATAATTCTAAAGCTTTGATCTCGAACACCAATGAGTGATTTGAGCGACATTCATTAGTGTTGCACCAAGGGATTTTTTGGAACTTGCACCACTTCCTAGTGTCCTTCTTTGTATGTCCATTCCCCTTCTTTGCATGTGGAGGGGACTATTTTTCATTTCCTTGTCTTGTGTTCTGCAGGACAAGGTTTTCCTTTCCTTGCTTGTGTGGTATGTTCTCAGGTCCAGAGTCTCACATGTCCTTTTGCCAAAATTTCTCCTTGATTTTGACAGCATACCGATAGGCATATCCAAGTGAAGAAGTGTCTATAGAAGTCCATCTCATTTCATATGTACCGATGTAGGCCACCGTGATATTTCAGTATCAGGTGCCACTTGGAGTCCTTGATACCCAGCTTTGTATGCAAGGTATGAAAGTTGTTGATGTACTTCGACACCGTCTAGTCCCTCTCTTGACGCGGAATGATCCATTTGGTGTGTTGGTCATCATAGTTTCCCACATGGTAATATTGTTCCTTGATGGCATCTATGAAAGAGGCCGAAGTGGGATTTGTATCAAACATTACAGACTCATCTAATGAGTTTTTCTCCCAATAAGTTTCACACCAATTTTTTACATGGGGGACATCCTTGAGGAGCGCAAAGGTGATATTTTCCTCGTAGGAAAAATTGTGGACAGAGAAATATGCTACTAGAACATTCAACCACCTATCTAGGGCATCAGGATCTAGGTTGCCTTCAAATAAAGGGATATTAAATTTAACTTGTACCTTGAATGGATTTTCATCTCTGAAATGGCTACTCATTGAAGGTGCATCCCCCACTTTTGGCATTCGTAGAAGGACCTGGGAGAAACTATCCATCATCTCATTCCTCTATCGCATGAGGGATTCCTCTAGAAACGGCTTGATATGATCTCCTGCTCCGTCGTCTCTCTTTTATTCCACCATGGGAGATCATTTGGGGAAGCAAGAATGATCTTCCCCAAGTGAAACTAGTTCGAGACCCAACTCTCTATACCCTTACCACATCAAGGACATGCGTTGTGAAACAATAAAAGAGAATATTTCTCTGATACCACTGATCCAGATTTATGTGTGAATGAAATGAAAGAACAAATATAGAATCATAAACATAGATATATTGAAATGAAAATAGTAAAAACATATTCTATTAAATGGCGGAAATCGAATAGACTATAAATACAACAACTAGAATGGTGGTAGCTATCTCTGAGAAGAGATGTGGGTACTACACTCATTCATGCAAAGATGAGTACAAAATGAGTCCAAAATGAACTATTTATAATAAGAATGAGTTCAAGAACCCTAAAGGTCCAAAACATAACCCTAAAATATTAATTGTCATAAAGTTTGTGGCCCCAACGTGGTTAGTTGAACAATCAACTTCTCGGGGTCATATCTTTTGCATACAATCTCTTATTTGGGCACTCAATAGCTCATTGAAAGGGTATATCTGAGATTTACATATTTCATTGGATACAAATGCATGCCAACAATTTTTATGTGCCCCCCTGAATCTCCAAAAAATGTTGTTTAGGGCCTCAAAACGACCCTAGAAGTTTGGGACACAGAAAAAATGTAGGAAAATAACTAGGAAACTGCCACAAATGACAATTGTTTTGAGCCAGTGGAATAGGTGGTAGACAACTATTTCCATATGTTTCAATACTCCCCTCTCAGGAAGCAATGGTCTCCATTACATCAAATACTTTATCATATATCGAGCTGTGTGTTGAGTTGAGCTCCTAGTGTGGCATTTGCTCAAGTGAAAAGGTTGCCTTTTTTTGACATCTTTAAAGGGTTGTAATTGTTGTTAATGGATGTGGTGGAACTTCTCAAAAATTTTGGTCATGTTGTCCTTGTTTTGAACCAATCTGTACGATTTCTTCCTAGAGGAGCACCTTGAATGTGTGGCCTTGCATCGTAGAGGTAATTGAATAGATGAGGAAACAATGGCTTCCACACATATGGTTGTCCTACACAAACATCACAGACTTCAAGAGGAGCCACATAAAACAATACCTCATCTTTGAATTAATTGATTCCATATGGTAGGAGGCATTGTTAAGTAACACATATACCTCATCCTTGGCTTATCCAACCCATGTTGTATGGTTGAGCATGTGGTGTTGTCTGAAGCTCCAATATCTTAATTAATTTCGTTGTGATATGTTCTTTTGGCTGCTATTGTTAACAACAAAATGTAGTGGGATTCCCTTCACCCACATCTACAAGTGGAAGAGGCATCCTCTACCTCTGAATCTTTAGGTTCCTATTGTTGAATATGTGTGGTCGCAACAATGACACCGGGTTATGCATCAACAATTTTCTCCCCTTGGTACGATTCCATGACATTGGGTTCTAAATCAAAATCCAGATCTAGATTTGAAGCTTTGATCTCGACCACCAATGACTTCTTTGAGAGACATTCATCAGTATTGTACCATGATATTTTGTGTAACTTGCACCAATTCCCAATGTCCTTCTTTGTATTTCGATTCTTTTTCTTTGCTTTTGGTGGGGATTGGTTTTCTTTTCCACGTCATGTTTTCTATTGGCCAGGGTTACCCTTGCCTTGCTTCTATGGTATGTTCATAGGTCCAGAGTCTCGCTTGTACTTTTGCTGAAATTTCTCCTCGATTTTTACAGCATACCAATAGGCAAATCCAAGTGAAGAGATGTCTAGGAATTCCATCTCAGTTTGGATGTACTGATGTAGGCCACTGTGATATTTTAGTATCAAGTGTCACTCAGAGTCCTTGATACCAAGATTTGTACATGATGTATGAAACTTTTTGGTGAATTTTGATATTGTCTAATCCCTCTCTTGACACAGAATGCTCCATTCGATGTACTGGTCATCATAGTTTCCAACATGGTAATATTGTTCCTTGACAACATCTATGAAAGAGGCCCATGTGGCATTTGTCTAAAAAATTCTAGACTTGTCTAATGATTTTTTCTCCCAATAAGTTTCCCACCAACCTTTGACATGGGGGATGACCTTGAGGAGTGCAAAGTTGATCTTTTCCCTATCGTAAAAATTGTGGACAGAGAAATACCCTTCTAGAAAATTTAACCACTTATCTAGGGCATCAACATCTATATCGAATTCAAATAAAGGAATGTCAAATTTAATTTGTACCTTGAATGTAGTTTCATCTCTGAAATGGATGCTTGTTGAAGGTGCATCCTCCATTGTCGACATTCGTAGAAGGATCTGGGAAAAACTATCCATCATCTCATTCCTGTTTCGGGTGAGGGATTCCTCAAGCAATGCCTTTATAGGATCTCTTTCTCTATCGTCTCTCTTTAGTTCCTCCATTTTGGGTGGTGAGAGTGATCTTCCCTAAGTGAAACTTATTCGATACGCAACTCTCTATACCCTGACCTTGTTGGGGACATGCACCAAGAAACAATCAAAGAGAACATTTCTCTGATACCACTGATCCGGATTTATGTGTGAACGGAATGAAAGAACTGATATAGAATCATCAACAAAGACATATTTCAATGAAAACAGAGATACAATAAACACATATTCTATTAACTGGCAAAAATAGAACAAACTATAAATACAAAAATTAGAAGGGTGGTAGCTATTTCTGAGAAGAGATTTGGCTGCTATGCTCATTTGTGCCAAGGTGAATACAAAATGAGGCCAAAATGGACTATTTATAATAAGAATGAGGTTCAAAACTCTAAAGGTACAAAAAATATCCCTAGAATATGAATCGTCATAAAGTTTGTGTCCCTAAGGTGGTTAGTTGAACAATTGGGCGCTTGATATCCCACTTGGGCATATGATCTCTGATTTGGGCGCTCGATATCCCATTGGATAGGTATATCCGAGATTTATATATTACAAATGGGGACAAATGGATAACAGTGGAAAGCAATTGGCCACACAAATCGCAAAAAATGTCTTTTAGGGACTCAAAATGGCCCCAGAAGTTTGGGACCTGAAAACCCATAGAAAAAAACTAGGAAACTGCCACAATGGACAATTGTTTTAAGCTAGTGGAATAGGTGGGTGTACATCGATATCCATCTATAACAATCATCCCCCCTTAGGAAGAAATGGTCTCCATTGCATCAAATCCCTTATCATCTATCGAACTGTGTCTTGAGTTGAGCTCTTGGTGTGGAATTTGCTGAAGTGAAAATGATGTCTTTCTTTGACATCTTCAGAGGGTTCTAATTGTTGTTGTTGGATGCACTGGAACTGTTCAAATATTTTGGTTGTTTTGTTGTTCTTGGTTTGAACCAATCTATATTATTTCTTCCCAGAGGAGGACCTTGACTGTGTGGCCTTTCATCGTAGAGGTCGGATAGATGAGGAAACAATGAGTCTGTTTTCTTCTTGTTTATGATGAGAAGAGACGCCCTTTACAGATGGTGTGGAGGTATCTATGATCTAATGTTTTCCTTCAAAGGAAATTGTGAAGAAGAATAATTTCTAAGTGTGGGAAATTATATTGCTACACTAAGAGAATATGGTAGGTGCAACTGTCTCTGGTATCCTATAGAGTTGTCCTCCCAAAGTGACAATTACACTACAAGGTCGTGACTCATATATTGGATGACACTTACACATATATGGTTGTCTTAAAAGAACATCAAAGACTTCAAGTGGAGCCACATCACATATACCTCATCTTTAAAAGAATTGATTACATATGGTAGGAAGCATTATTGAGTAATGTGGATACTGCATCGTTGGCTTAGTCAACCAATGGTTTATGGTTGTGGGTTTGGTCTTGTTTAAAGCTCCAATCTCTTGATGACTTCTGTGGAGATAAATTTCTTTTGGCTATCATTTTCAAGAACAAAATGTAGTGGGATTCCCTTCACCCACATCTGCAAGTTGAATAGGCACTCTTCTGCTTCTTACTCATCATGTTCTTCTGGTTGAATATGTGTGGTCACAACAGTGACATTGGATCCTACATCAATGATCTGCTTCCTCTAGTATACAATGGTGAAATCGGGTTCTGAATTGGAATCATATCTGATTCAGAAGCTTTAATCTCAACCACCAATGACGACTTTGAGATACATTCATCATTGTTGTTCCAGGGTTTTTTGTGGAGCTCGCACAACTTCTTAGTTTCCTTCTTTGTCTTTCGATTCCCATTATTTACTTGTGGTGAGGACTGGTTGTCCTTTCCTTGTCCTTTGTTCTACAGGCCATGGTTTCCCTTCCCTTCCTTCTGCAGTATGTTCACATGTCCAAAGTCTCGCTTGTTCTTTTACCAAAATTTCTTCTTAATTTTGGTAGCATGCTGATAGGCGGATCCAAGTGAAGATATGTCTAGGAATTCGATCTCGATTCGGATGTACCGATGTAGGCCATTGCAATATTTACATATCAGCAGTCACTCTGAGTCCTTGATACCTAGATTTGTTCACAATGTATGAAATTTGTTGGTATACTCTGACACCGTCGGGTCCCTCTCTTGATGCAAAATGGTCCATTTGGTGTACTAGTCATCATAGTTTCCCACAGGGTAATATTGTTCCTTGATGGCATCTATGAAAGAGGACCAAGTGGGATTTTTCTCGAACATTTTAGACTCGTCCAATGAGTTTTTTCCAAATAAATTTCCCACCAATTTTTGACATAGGGGATGACCTTTAGGAGCGCAAAGGTGATATTTTCCTTTTCGAACAAATTGTGACATAGAAATACCCTTCTAGAAAATTCAACCACTTATTTAGGGCATTATCATCGAGCTGGCCTTCAAATAAAGGAATATCAAAGTTAACTTGTACCTTGAATGGATTTGCATATTTGAAATGGTTTCTTGTTGAAGGTGCACTCGCCACTGTCGGCATTCGTAGAAGGATCTGGGAAAAAATTATCCATCATCTCATTCCTCTATTGCGTGAGGGATTCCTCAAGCAACAACTTGATAGGATCTCCTACTCCATTGTCTCTCTTTTCTTCCGCCATGGGAGGCCATTTGGGGTGGCGAGAGTGATCTTCCCTAAGTGAAACTACTTCAATACCCAATTCTCTATACCCTGACCTCGTCAAAGACGTGCACCGAGAAACAATCAAAGAGAAATTTTCTTTCATACCACTGATCCGGATTTATGTGTGAACGAAATGAAAGAACAGATATAGAATCATCAACACATACATATTGCAATGAAAAAGAGATATAGTAAACATATATTCTATTACATGGAGCAAATAGAATGGGCTATAAATAAAATATCTAGAATGATGGTAGTTATATCTAAGAAGAGATGTGGCTGCTACGCTCATATGTGCCAAGTTGAATACAAAATGAGCCCAAAATGGCCTATTTATAATAATAATGAGGGTGAGAACCCTAAAGGTACAAAACATAAGCCTATAAGATGAATTTTCATAAGTTTTGCGTCTCTAAGGTGGTTAGTTTAACAATCAACTTCATGGTGTCATAACGTTTGCATACGATCTACGATTTGGGCACTCGACAGCTCATTGGAAAGGTCTATCTAAGACTTACATATTTCAAATGGGGCCAAATGCATACCAAAGTTACTTTTTTGGTCCCCAAACTCACCAAAAAACATCCTTTAGGGCCTCAAAACGACCCCAGAAGTTTGGGACACAAAAAAACATAGAAAAACAACTAGGAAACTGGCACAATGGACAATTATTTTGAGCTAGTGGAATAGGTGGGTGGACACTGATCTCCATCTAGATCAACTTGTGAATTAAATGGGAATTTTAGAAACAAATGAGTATTTTCTTCTTCATTATCCCTGCATAAAGAGCACCATCCCATTCCTTCCAATCTTCTGTTTAATCTATCCCATGTCAGGAATTTTCTTGCTAGCACACACCACATAAATATGTTGTATTTGAGAGGACATTTTGAATTCCACACCCCCTTCCACCGCCAATTTATGACCCTGTTATGTCCTTCAATTGTTATCTTTGTGTAACCCAACTTTGGAGTATAGTTTCCATGGCGGTGACCATCTAGATAATCTTGTCATGACTGTTAGTTAATTGAATGTGAGAGGTACACAAATCCCATATATAATTATTCCATACTTCATGAAATTCCTCCTCTAAACCCAATATGTCCGCGACTTTTTATCCTTTACTCCACAATGAGGTCGTCGTTGGATCTGCAATGTGCCCTAGATGTGTGATATCCTACTGATGTGGATGATTCAAAATTGGATGAGGAAGAATGTGCATATTCTGACAACCTGACCATGGATCATCCCCAATCCTGAATTGTGAACTGTTTCCAATATTCCATGCTAAATTGTCTTCTATTAAATGAAAATACTTTAACATATCTTTCCAGGTTACTATAACCACTCAAAGTGATTTGTTTGTCCTATGAATCCACTCCAACAAAGAATCTAGGGAAATGTAATTTTTTAGTACAACCTCAGTCCACAAACTATTTGGTGAGATGAGTCTCCAACCCAATTTCGTCGCTAAAAATTTTGAGAATTTGAATATGTTCTTCAAAACCTAAACTCCTGATATCTTGGGTTGCACGTTTTTTTCCCATCGTTCCCATGGAGTGTTGGCTATCATGGGCAGACCCGGGTTTACTATGTTCAACGAACAACACCCCTAGCTCACTGGCCGTTTCGGTGACAGACCGCGAAGCGACCTGAAGTCTCACCCGAAGTGATTCTAATGGGTTGGCTAAGGACTCAAGCGTCTTGGACCAGGTTCTGTGGCATCCTACCTGCGACTCGTAGCTCTACTAGCCGAGAGGCCTCTTTCTCTGCGCGTCGTGCAACCCTTCTGCTCGCGTTGCACGATCTCCTCATCTCACAGCTCTTCTGACCGCGAGATCTCTCTCTTCCTGTTGTGCGGTCCCTTCCCGCGTCGCGCAACTTCCACTGACTCGCAATGACCCCCAGCCTTATCGCCTCATCGCGCACCAGGTGACACGTAACTTCCTCTCCAACGCTAAGTCCTTAACCTGTGGTATCGCGCACCGCAGCTCCTCTGCCAGTGCAGTATCGCCTCCCTGTGATATCCTAACCCCGCGGCTCAACGCACTTAGCGTTGTTCATGTCCACATGCAAGACTCAACATACCAGACTGTTTAACATTGTGACTAGTGACTATTTCAAGCAAAGCATAAATGAACCCGCATAAAACATGCCAAAGACTTCAACTTATGTTCATCTTTCTATATTGCTGTGAACGAAACAACGCATACATACATTCAACTGTAAATAAGGCTCATATAATAACTAACAGATGCAACAGATAAACACAACACATGAATCAATCGCACAACACACGATTTTAACGTGGTTCACCTCCAGGATGGAAGTTACGTCCACAGAACTGTGTTTCTATTATAGCTCAGGGGAAGGTAAACACAGTTCTGCTGCACCGCATATGCAGCGTGAGATCTTCTATCTTAGATCTCTTTTCTATCTCTATATTGTCTCTCTTACAATATACTCTTCCCTCTCTATCGATCCCTGTGGATCGCTACATGCATGCTCTATGAGCCAGCTACTGGTTACAACAAGATACTACAGTTAATAACAGAACCAGAGCTCAACTCTATTACAATACAAGGTAACTGTGAGCCAACAGACTCAATGGCTAACTAACTAGCTGGATGGCCTAAAATGCTCAAAATGCCAACCTTTTACAATACAAAATACATCCCTTTATAGGCGGCCCGAAGGTCTCGCTATTACAACACTTTGGGCCTGTCCCAACAGTAACCCAAACCCTAACTAGTGACAGTCGGCGTATCTGTACTTTGAGGTAGCTGCTATCCGTCACACCACTGCTCTCTGCAGTCTTCCATGCTTCCCGACGCTGACCATGGGTAATATGCACCGCTTCCCTTCACCACAGCTTCCTACAGTCTTCCATGCTTCCCAGCACTGACCATGGGTACTGGCGCTGCTTTCCTTTTCTGTCCTTTGTCTTCAATACCTCGGCCTCGTTGCTCCTTTTCCTTTATGAGGGTAGCTGAACCCTCCTGTCTTCCGCCGCTGCCTTCAATGCAATGGGTGAGCTCTCTCTTCTCGGCCGCTCAGGTACCGTCGTCTTTCTTGACTTATTTGTCTTCAACGTCATGGTTTCCAGCTCTAATCTGTAGCTAGAAACCTGCTATAGTTGTCGTAGCTCTGCCTCTTATATCTCTGCCAAAACTGTCTATCCGTCAAAATAGCAGCTTCTTCTGTAGCTGCGGGACCCTACTCCAACATGGAGTGACCGAATTTCACTCTTCCCACTCCATAAAAATATTGAAAATATTATTCCTACCTTTTCCAGACACCCCTTAGGAATCCAAGCCAAATACATCCAATACAGTGAGATCGCTTCCAGCACTAATTTTACCATCACCAACCTTCCTACTCTTGATAGCTACCTGTAACTCCATCATATCAGTATTTTTTCCAGCATTGTTATTATCTAGTTCAATTCCTCTTTCTTATAGATATTTGGTTTGATAATAAAGCCTAAATACTTCAAGCACTCATCAAATAGTTTATCCTAAAATGGGAACAAATTTGTATATCCATATATTTCACCCTACTCCATATTTATAACAAACAATGAGGATTTTCTTGCATTTATCTGCATACCTATGGCCCTTTCAAATAGCTCCAATATTTCCCAAAGTTTTTCGGCATCGCTATCTGTTCCATCACAAAATATGAGGACATCATCTATGAATAATAGATGTGTGATTCAAAGGTTTGGAGTGATATTGATGCCTTTGAATCTTCCTCTTCTTTTCTCCTCAGCTATAGCTCTTCTTAGTCCTTCTTCTACCGGAAAAAAGAGGAGTGTAATCATAGGACACCCCTGGAAAATACCTCTCTCTGCATTGAAGAAAGGGGAGGCATAGACATTTATAAGAACCTCAAACGAGATAGTAGTAATACAACTCATGACCCATTTAAAAAAGGAGTTTTCAAAGCCCAAATGTGTTAACAACATCCTTAGGTACAACCAACTTACTCTATCATACTCTTTTGAGAGATCAGACCTCATCATTGCTCCTTTCAACTTCTTAGTTTTCATGTTGCGAAGATGTTCCTGGGTGACTCCCATGGCCTCTTGAATTTGTATCCCTTCTAGAAACCCAAACTGTTCACTTGAGATTATTTTTGAAAGAATTTATTTTAAGCTCCTGGCTATGAGTTTGGATAATACATTCTAGGTTATATTGCAAAGGGAGATAGGGATAAATTCTTCCATGGTTTTTGGATGATAATTATTTGGGATGAGAGATATTAGACTGTAGTTTAGTGGAGGATGTATATAACCATGAGATCTAGATTCCTCCATTACACCCAAAAGGTCAAGCCCAATGGTTTCATAGAGGGCCATAAAGAACTCAATTGTACACATGTTAAGGCTTGGGCTCTTACCCTTCTCAAAACTATGGAGGGCCTCCTTTAGTTCATCATTCGACACTTCCTCCATAAATTCTCTATTGTCCTCTAGCGTAACAAAACTAGGAAAAAATTGTTTCATTCTGATCACCTCAGTTATAAATAATCCTTCAACTACTTTGAATAAAGACTAAAAATGTTCTTTTCCCAGCCTCGAAAGTCCTTCAAAAGGTGACCATTTCATTTTACTGGATATTTAAACCCTGCATGGTGTTTTGCATTTTTATTTCTTTAGCATATGCCTAAAAGAACTTGGTATTTTAATTTCCACTCTCCAACCATATCTCCCTTCTTTTCAATCTCCAAATTTATTCATGTTCTTTTAACATCTTTCTTCTTTGGATTCTAAACTAAGAAGCCTTTCCTTTTCTTTTTGAGATTCAAAACTTCTTCCTCTTGTTTCCATATTTTTTCTTATATCCACTTCGATCTATCATGATATCATGTTTGTCCTACTTCCTTTTTTATTTTTCCCATTGTTCAATACATTTCTTTGTCTTATATAAATTTTGTGCAAAGTGAAGGGTTGCATGGTTCCCTTCCCTATGAGTAAAGGTATCCATTTTTTCTTGATCAACTACACACATTCTTCATCTTTTATCCAAGCTTCATAAACATTGAATGGGCTTGTAGCTTTGTTACATCCCCCTTGTATTTCTAGAAATATTAGTTCATGGTCAGATTCTCATCCCACATCCAACCATTGATAGAAGAGCATATTTTTCTCAGGAAACCTTTGCACTATCATTAATAGGTCCATTCGTTTTGCAATATTCTAGTTTCTTATTTTTCTATTAGTCTAGGTGGGGATTATTTTAAACACTTTGATTTCCAATAGTCCACTGTCACAAATTTTATGCTTGAAGTAATCTACCAGAGGGTCTAGCCTTTCTCTTGCCCCCCATAATTCTTGAGCCCCCAGAGTAAATTTTAGATCTCCTCCCATAGTCACATTTTCATATTGGATAAGATATTTCCTAAAAATGGAGTCCTAGTAAGCCACCCTTTCTTCATATGGACCATAGACATTTATTATGCAAAATGAGAAATCCATCTTCTGAGATAATAATAAAAAAATCCACTCCTATTCTTGAACAAAAACCCCATGACCCAAAGGGTTTTATACATTTTGGGTTCTATTCTTTTGCTAATCATCCCAAGATTCCATTTGCATATTAAGAAATGAACTCAAAATATTGTAAGGTACTCTTCAAATATTGTGTAACTGCTTTAGCATTGCCCATTGTCTCCTATAATAAAATGATCTCTAGATCATTTTTGTAACCAACCTCCTAAGTACAAGTCTTTTGGTGGAACTTGTTAAACCCCTGCAATTTAAGGACATAAATTTCATTGAGAAACCCACTCCAGGGTTTTCATAGCTATAATCTCCCTCATAATAGTTTGTTTCCTACCGTCCATCCGATCTACTCGTTCCTTCTCTGGTGTTGTCGAGAGGTGGGAAAACATTCCTCTACCCTTCCCTTCTCTCGAAGGTGTCAGGTTTTTCCCAAGCCCAAGAGTCGTTGTATTTTCCCCTAATACCCTAGTACATATCGTGATCTAAGAAGGAATATGTTGTTTGATTACTCTAAGTTTATATGTGAGGAATCCTTTGTTCCAAAACCTACTTGTGGGGGGTCAAAAGAAGGAGATTCCTTCTCAAGTATGGTTTCCAATCCCAGCAAGAGATTCTCACTATTTTAACCATTGGGACTCATAGGGATTGGTTCAGTTGGAAGAGGACATGTTTGAGTATCTTCAGAAATAGGTGCATGGTGTGTGTTTTGTTAGATTTTTATCATTCAAGCTATCATTATGATCTTAGGATATTTAACTGAGAGAATAACATGCACAGCAATAAAACACAAGAGACAAGAGACACAAATAATTTTCCTCGGGGAAACCATAAAGGAGAAAACCCCGCAACTTCCTCAGAGATAGAATCAGCACCAAAAGTAAAACCTGAAAACATAAAGATGATCTCCTGATAGCAGTAGTCTCTCTCTTGTCATGACAACTTCTCCTCTCACTCATGTGCCCCAATGAGTGAGTGTGTGTGTTATAAATAGAGAGACTCACTCTCTATTTATATTCTTTCGTTCACTTGAAACCCACTCCAACATGTCGACCTCACTTAACAATTACTTACTAGAGCCGACATCTCTAGGAGTGTCTAATAACCCTAGTGCCCCACAAATTTTGGGGACTTTGCCTCCTCCGACCAACAAGGAGGTTTATCCTAAGCACAATGGTGGGGACTATTTCCCCGACTTACAATGACCCACCTAGGTTCGACATCTCTAGGATAGTCTAATAACCCTAGGGCCCCACAACTGTGGGGACTTTAACCCTTGACCAATAGGAGGGTTACCCACAATGACTTGACATGACTTGTTTACATTATAGAACCTCTCGATAGGAACTCCGGGGCATGACATGACTCAAATACATTATAGACACATCTCGGAATAAACATCGGGGTACAATACACAAGATATACAGATGAATACATTCTGAAGTTACAAATACATCAACATGTTTCTTGTCTAGTGTTATTAACAATTCCTTTTCCCGACCAATCATTTCCCAACCGTATTAAAAAATAGTTGGAGAAATAATAGAGGTGGAGAGAAGTTTTTCCTTACCCATAGAAGTTATCTGAGCTCGATTCCTCGTAGTTATGAATTCCTCAGCACCTTTAAGACCAACTGCATCATTCTCGCTCCCATTTCTGCCTCGTCCTACCTACGTTCCTTGTTCATCTGGTTCCCATCCATATCTTCTTCTAATTTTAACTTCAAGCTGCATGTTTTTATTTTGACACACCATGCATTCAGCTTTTTTCCTTCTCATACCAGCATCCACCTCAGTTCCCCTTTCCATCCATTTCCTTGCCTTAGGAGGGTTTCGAGTGAGGGGAAGTGTACATTGTTTTGCAATATGACCATAAACATGACAAGAATGGCAGTGGAAGGGAATTCCCTCATAATCCAACTTCTATCTCCCAAATTGCTTCCCCCAAACCAATTCAAATTCTTTCCTGAGATCCGTTCTGATATTCAAAGATGCCAGAATTCTGGCCACCGTCATTTGCTTGGTTACCAAGAAAGACATATCAATGTCTATAAAAGATCATAGGTAATTCCCAATGTCTTTAAGTGAGTCTACATTCCATAACTCCATGGGTATCCCTAGAAGTTTTACACATACTAGAACTAGATCCATTCTTTCACTGTCTAAACTAAATATTGGAGTCCACTTCTTGAACCATTAGAGAGAATTTGAGGTAAAAAATGGGCCTCAAAAGGACCAAAATGTACTATAAAAATCAACCAATTACATTCTAGTAGATGACATCATCCCCCATGGTTAAGGTGGCATTGCATGAGTTAAGAATGCTTATTTGTCACATTTTCTATGGTGGATGAAAATCCATAGTTAACCAAGGTAGTGGTACAAGTGTTTTTAAGTCATAAAGTGAAGTACTCACAATAAAAGTCATTTCACACTTTCTCATAAAATAATATTATTGTTAGTTTCAAGTAAAAGTACTCACAATTCACTTTCTCATAAAATAATATTATCATCATTTTCAAGTAAAGTACTCATAATTCATAAAAATGTCCATTTACAATTTTTTATAAAATAATATATTGTCATTTTCATGTTTTTTTTATTTTAAATTATATATTCACTCAATTGTATTTAATATCATAATGTCAAATTAATATATATATATATATATATATATATAATCTTGTACTTTTAAAATAAATTAAATTCATGAATGATATTTATATGAAAAAAATATGTTAGTTATGCATATAAATTAAATTCATTTTTGTTTAATTTTATTTACAAGTTCAAGCCAAATAAATGTTAAAGGACAATAAATTTTTGGGAATTTACAATGAATCTTAGTCACATCATTTTAGAGTTATTTTATTAATTTTATTTATAGTCAATTTAAAAAAGTAACTCAACCATGGTTATTTATATTGTGCATAAAAAGTAGTGTAGGAGGTGAGTTTTCATATATACCTACCCCATAAAACCCCTAACTCATAATATTTTAATATATCTTATATTTTGGTAGTACATCTCTTAGGAGGCCCATTTTTTACCTCAAATTCTCTCTATTGATGACGGGGGTAGAGTCTATATTCCAGTATTTCTGCAATATCTGATTTACATCTTCCTTCTATTCAATCCTGAAAGAAAACCAACCCTTCGATAGAACCCTTGCTTATGGGTTATACCCTAGGGTTTTAGACCAATTCTGTTTGTCCTTGTTTTCCAAAGTTTGTTCGTTGAAATATCGTACTTGGGCCTTTCCTACCACTCTTGTTTTATCCATTGACATTGTTTTGGCTATTGATACATCAACACCAGAAACCAATCTTAAAATGTGCTTAGGAATTTTCGCATAGTTGTTCCTTATTCTCTTTTGGCTACCCACGTATGTGATCCCCAGACTGTTAAATGGTTTACCTAATGGCCCGCTTCATGTCTGTATCCCTTCTGATTCTAAATCAATAGGGTTTCCACTTTGTTCTGTTGGATTCCGTAGAGAAGCTATGAACCCATCCTCTCCATTAACATTTTCTCCACTCAAAAAGTATTCGTTCTTTGGTAGATCTAGTAAACCACCTCCCATTGTAGTCTATCCTACCTCCAAAAGATCAACTTCAGAAGAGAATCAAGTCCTTCGAAATATGGGGTGTATTGTTAAAACCCTAGGTTCACCTCTGAATGAACAATGGTTGAATCAACTAGCTCAGTATGGCCAAATATTTCTGATACCTCATCGTTGAATAATGTGAACGGTCTCCCTCTAAGGTTACTTCCCAAAGCCCTAACCACCAATGACTCCGTCACGGGAACTGTGAATGCATCATACAAGCCCGCTAGTGTAGATGCTATGGTTTGCATTTATTTCATTAAAACTATCGGCATTAAGGACGTGGTCCCAGATGTTGCCCCGTATACTTCCTCTTTTTTTAAGTCCTCCTATGAGTTTGTTAGTCGTCTACCTCTGACATGGAAAAAGACAGGTTCCACAACCCCCGTATCTAGAGAATAGTCCACGAGATCTCCATTTAAACATTCAATTTTGAAAATAGCTAGCTGTATATTAAAAAAAATACTGAGAAACCCCAAAAGGAAACCCCCCAAAAAGGTTTCATGGTTGTAGTTGTAGGCCCCTTCACTTGTCTCCTCACATAGAAACTTTGCACCATAGACCCTCAATATTAGGATTGTTTTATCTCCTTCTCCATAACAACTCATATTCTTGGAAGGCCACCAAATCCATGAGACCATAGGAATTGCTCAAGAAGGATTGTACTCTTTAAAAATATCCCATGCTCCTATAACAATGATAAAACTAGATCTCTCAAAGGCATATGATCATTTATCGTGGCTGTATATTCATTTTTTTTATTCATAGAGGAGTCTCGTTGCCAATGATTAAGTGGATTATGTGATATGTGACATCTACATCATTTTCCATTCTCTAGAATGGCTCAACACTGGATTTCTTCAAACAATTCCTAGAGGTCTAGGGAAAGGATGTCCACTATCTCCTTACTTTTTCCTTTTAATAGTGGAAGGGTTGAGTAGGGTTATCATAGAAGCTAAGAGGAAAAGGAAAATTCAAGGGGTTAAAGTGGGAGATAATTAGGTTCTTACCCATTTACTTTTCATAGATGATGTCCTGTTGTTTTTATGTGGCATTGAAAGAGAAGGGTTGTATTACAAGGAGATCCTTCAACTATACAAAAGGGATACCAAACCTGATAATAATGAAAAGAAATATATGGTGTATATAGATGGAATCAATGAGAATTTAATTTGGGACTTGGAAAGATGCTTTCCTTTCAAATATAAAAATAAAAAATAAAAAATAAAATAAAAATCAAAAATCAAAAATCAGAAGGAGTTAAAATTATTTGGGTTTTGCCCTTAAACCTAACAATTATTGGAAAGAAAATTGGTTCTCGTTATTGGCAAAGATAGAAAAATGTATCTCATTATGGTGCAATAGATAGTTGTCCCAAGGCGATATACTAGTTTTATCCAAGGCTATTCTAGAGGCGATTCTAATGTATCGACCTACTCTTTCCCATATTCCAAAGGGAATTTTGGAAATAATCAAGAAGTTTTGCTTCAATTTACTTTAGCAGCGGAGCTATGATTATAAGAGTTCTCATCAAGTAAAATGGAAACGTATTTTTAGTCGTGAGGATATGAGGGGATGGGGGTTAAATAATATACACTTACTTGATGAAATTCTTGCAACTAATTATTTATGGAATCTAATAAATAAAGATAATATATGGAAAAGGGTTATCATACAAAAGTATATTTCTCTTGGAAATATGTTGGAATGCATGAGGGAAAGAAAAAGTATACAAAATGTTTCTAACTAGTGGAAAGCCATGACATTTTCTTTTCCAGTTATTGGTAAATTTCTGTCTTAGAAGGTTGGATACAAGACACAAGCAAGGCTTCGTGTTGTTGGTATGATGGGCTCTAGGATGAATTTCTTTATTTTGATGGACATTATTCATTAGTTACATTATATTGTCATATGCACTCGCAAATTGATAAGCAACCTAGTGGAGACCTTGTTGCGGAATTCAGGGTGGTTACAGGATCATGAGCTTGGATTGGGGGATGGGTTGACACAATTCTGGAATTCATTCGTTTTAGAATTAAGGACTCAAATTGCATTAAATATTGATCAAGATGAATTAATCTCGGATTTGAATGGCACAGGGGAAATATACACTGCCAGGTTTGGGTACACGATGATTCTAGATCTATATCTCTAGGAAAGGTTATTGTATCTTGGTTTGGGTAAACAATGTAAAGTTAATCACGCAAAAAAAATCACTAATGTAATGCTTATATTAAGTAGAATACAAAATAAGTGTTACAATATAGCAATTTCAAAATATTTATTACAATAATGATTTTAACATTTTAATTCGTTACATTTATAATAATTTATAAAAGTTTTTCTTAAAAAATTTATAACATAAAAATATATTTTTAAAACAAATAAATTGATTTTTTTAATTTTTATAAGATCTATAAATCAAAATTAATCTGAATAAACATTAAAAAAATTAATAACTAACATTATCATCATCATTTAAAAATAACAAAATCATAATATCATATATAAAATATATGATATATAATAAAAAAATCCATTAAGTTATTCTCCATTGAACATCCACCACTTTCCTAAATAATACACCCTACATACATTTTTGTCATGTGATTCTTATATTGAAAATGCTTATAAATTTCACAACGGTGAAGGCTTTAGTGAATAGTTAAGTATAAACCATTAAACTCCATTGAATTTTGATTAGGAAAACATATTTTTATATTTATGAGATTGTTAGGATTATTAATCCTTCCTTGTCCAATTTGGTCATATGTCTAAATCGGGAGTTCGTCCAGTCTATTTTTAGTCACTAGCACCATTGCGTCCACTTGGCCTAATTGGGGCACATGTTTCAGTTACTAAATTGTGGGGAACACTAATTGAGGCCTACTGCCACTAATTTCACTTGCATGCATCAGTTTAGGAGCCTCCTAGACCAATCCCTACAATTTAGGAGCCACTAGGAGTGCTGACACCAACCTTCAACAGTTGATTTTAGTTAGTAACTAGTCAAGCTGCGTTAGGAGTCAGTTACATTCAGTTCTAGTCCTCTGCATTCAATTAGCGCTAGGTTTACATGGCTGCATGCAGGAGAGGTGCATTTCTCACCTACCACGATCATTTAGCCTCAGTCAACACTGAAGTAAACACTTGAGTTGTGTTTTAGAACTCCGTTGAACTCTGGTAATGGTTTAGACAAGGTCAGTTAACTATTTAGTCCTCCAACAGTGATTTAGACAAGGTCTTAGTTACCTACAATCAAGTAGAGTCTAATTATTTCGAATTTCCTCATGTGGATTCGAATTGCATGTGGCTATTTAAGCCATTGTACTTCATTGTAATTATTATCTAATTACTCTTTGATTAATGAAAAGCATTCACAGTTGCAAGCCATTTTTGCATTGTTTCATTCTTCAATAATTGAGTAAATTGTGTGATCCATCATGTGAGTTGTGTGTTTGTCCACAGATCTATGTGCTCAATTTAATATGGTATCAGAGCCTCGGCGGACAAGGCACTTCTCCTCCTCAGATCTCTTACTGGATCATTTTTTAGCAAAATTTCTCATTCCAACTCTGCACAAGAAGCAAAAGGTTTACCACTTAATACCCCAAGTTAAGGAATTATTAATCAAGCTTGCTTGATCAACTATGCTGGGTGTGATGAAAACCTGAAATGTGCAGGCTGTTGACCTTACGGTGCCCCTTTTGTGTTTTTGCAGGTACAACTTCGAATGCCTTCATCAATTCTGGATTCATCAATTCCTCTTCTCACCCTACTCATAAACTATTCAAAATGGAAGATGAAGATGATTGCATTTCTAAAGAGACAAGATCTCTATGAGGTGTCTATTGGACTTGGTGAAGAGTCCTTTGAGAGAAAGGATGACTGGATAAATGAATGTGATGCAGCTTATGGAGCAATGTATATGGCCATTTCTCCTAGCATGTGCTACCTCAAAAGATCTGTTAGAAACCCAAAGGATCTCCGGAAAATATTGGACAGAACCTTTGGAATGATTGATGAGGATCATAATAGCACTTTGGAGAGCACATCCAGCACCATAAGCATCCCTGATCCAAAAATATAGGCCTCCACTCTCTCTAATGAAGTTGTTCAAGATGAAGAAGAAGCAGAAGCTTCTACACAGTCAATTCGAATTGAAGATCGTCTCCTTCCAGTGACTCCTTCTCCTGATGCTCCAGAAGTTTATGAGATCTCTGATATCTCATCTCCTCATATGGCTCAAACAGAAGAAGACATTCGAATCACTGATATGGAAGAAAAATACTGGTGCGCTTCCATGCAAACATTCACTGGTGATTTTCCTTTGAATTTTGTGCAAAATTTGCCAGTAATTGCTTCCAAAAGTGAAGAGAATTTTGATTTTTCTCCCTCTAATGTTGCTGCTGGTGTGCAAATATGTAATACCTTGGATATTTTGGAAGAAATATCAAATTACCAGAGTGATCCATTCGCTTCCCTTGATCTAGATCTTCCAGCAAATTCCTGCAGGATTGCATGCACCAAAATTCAGAATTTTGAAGAAGAAGAAATTTGTGCATCCATCGTCTCTGTTGACCATTTCTTTGGATTTGATATTAACCTTATTGGATCTGATATGATCTTATTTAGATCTGATCTAATATTGCTTGGTTTAATATTTCAAATTCATAATCTTTCAGTACTTCTTGTAACTGTTCTCATCAACGGTGTGAAGAAACAAGTATCGTCTCCTAAAGATGGGACACATTGCTATAAATTTTCCCATGAAGGCAAAACGAGTCAAGAAGAAGAGCAAAAGATCAAGAAGATGAGGAAAGAGCTAAGGAAAATGAAGATTCCTGTGAAGAATATGTCTTGATATCTACACTCACAGGTTCAATCTCGCCAAGGAATGACACCTGGTTATTAAATAGTGGTTCCTCCAAGCATATGAGAGGTTACAAGGACTCACTCTCATGTCTTGTACAAAAGGAGTCCCCACACAAAGTAATGCTTGGAGATGATTATCAATATCCCATCAAAGGAATGGGAGAATCCTCCTATAAGTTGGACTCTGGAAAGTCCATGAAGATTAAGGATGTCCTGTATGTCAAAGGATTAAAGAAGAACCTTATTTCTATCTAAGACTTAGATAATAAAGGGTTCATATTTGCTTTTGTGGATGGAGAAGTCCTCATGTGGACAAAAGGAAAAACTATAGATGATGTTGTAGTGATTGGAGTTGAAGGAGGAGGACTCTACAGATTAGAGGGACATGTAGATTCAGCATTGATGATTAATACCATAAGACCATGTGAGCTATGGCACAAAAGACTTACTCATATACATTACAAAGAATTGCCAATTGTGAGAAAGGTTGTGACAGGTTCACCAAAGATTCAGATAGATCATGAAGGAGTGTGCAAAGGATGTGCACAAGGAAAGAATACCAAGAACCCTTATCCAAACATTGGCATCAAAGCAAAAGGGTCTTAAATATTATTCATTCATATATATTCAGGCCAATGCAAACTACTTCATTAAGCAGGTATGTTTACTATGCTTCCTTTATTGATGACTACTTCCGCAAAACATGGAACTATTTCTTGAAGAAGAAGGATAAAGTGTTTGAAAGGTTCAAAGAGTTTAAGGCCCTTGTAGAAAACCTCTCTGAAAAGAGGATCAATATCTTAAGGTCATATAATGGAGGAGAATTCACACCAAGTGAATTCAACGAGTACTGCAAAGAAGCTAGGATTAAGAGGGAGCTCACCATTCCCTATAATCCACAACAAAATAGTGTGGAAAAAAGAAAGAATAGATATACCATGGAAGCTATAAAATCAATGATCCATGATCAAGATCTACGTATGTACCTATGGGAAGAAGTTGATAGAATAGCAGTATATGTACATAATAGAATCCCCCACAGTACCCTTGGGAACAAGACTCCAGAAGAGATTTTTACCGGAGAAAATCATGAATTCAGTCACCTAAAGATATTTGGTTGTCTGGTATACATACACATTCCCAAGGAGAAAATATCAAAGCTAGACCCTTCGGGAAAGAAGGGATTTTTTGTAGGATATAGTGAGCAATCAAAAGCTTATCGAATCTATATCCTAGTATATCATCAAATTGAACTAAACAGAGATGTTACTTTTGACAGAGATACAACTTTCAGAAAATCAAAGAAAGACAAGGAATATGAAGAGGAGCATGAAACTCCCAGAACTGTAGAAGGTCCTAAACCAGTCAAAAACGAAGAAGAATAACATATGCCTGAGGATCATGACATAACAGAACCTCAAATACTTGAAGAATTTCCCAGTGAAATGATGTCACGTAAAAGAAGAACTTCATGGGCTCGTGAAATAATTGAAGAAGCAAAAAAACATGGTGTCCCAAAAGGAACCATCAGAGAAAGAAAGAAGCCAAAGCCATACCCTAGTTATTTGGCTTTGATGTGTAATATTGTTGATAAAGAACCAACATATTTTGAAAAAGCAACAAAGCAGAAGGAATGCATTGATTCTATGGTCAAGGAATACCAATCCATTATAAAGAACGATGTTTGGGAAATAGTAACAAGACCAAAGGAAAAGTCAGTGGTATCCTCTAAATGGATCTACAAGACAAATCATTCAGCAGAAAGTAGTATAGATAAGTACAAGGAAATATTCGTAGCTCACGGATTCTCCCAGAAGGAAGGAATCGACTATGAGGATACCTTTGCACCAATGGCTAGGTACACCTCAATTAGAACCATTATTTCCTTAGCATCCAACATGAAGTGGAAGTTACATCAAATGGATGTAAATACAACCTTCCTAAATGGCTTGATAGAAGAAGAAGTATATATCGAACAATCAGAAGGTTTTGAGGCAAATAATCAGGAAACTCATGTGTAATTGATGGACTCCTGATGAGCTTGGGCTTTACGAATAGTAAGGAAAATTCCAACCTCTACTATAAAGTTGAGGGTGATGGACTTATGATATTACTACTATATGTAGATGATCTATTCTTAACAGGCGAAGATGAGCCCATCAATGAATGTAAGAAGAAGCTCACTGCAGAATTTGAGATGAAAGACCTTGGAATGATGCACTATTTTCTAGGTCTTAAAGTATGGCAGTATCGAGATGATATTTTCATAAACCAAGGAAAATATGCAGTAGAAATCCTAAAGAGATTTGGGATGATAGATTGCAAGGCTATGAATACTTCGATGACAACAAATTTGAAGCTATTGAATGATGACACTTTGGAAATAGTAGATGCCACCTTATACATATATATTATTGGTTCTCTAATGTACTTGTGACCAATACAAGACTAGATATATGTTTTGTCATAAACACTCTAAGTCAATATATAGTGAATCCCAAACATATTCACTTAGTTGGAGAAAAACAAGTGATGAGGTATCTAAAGGGGACTTTAGACTATGGTCTTAGATATGCTTTAAATGGCGAGATCATATTACATGGATTTATAGATTCAGATTGGGAAAGAAGTGTCAAAGATAGAAAGAGAACTTCAAGATGTTGTTTTATTTTTGGATCAGGTAATATGATCTCATGGTTCAGTAGAAAGTCGTCCAGTATTGCACTTAGCACGGCAGCAAATGAATACATTGCAGCATGTTCATCTTGTAGCAAGGCAGTATGGCTTCACAAGATGTTGAAAGGATTACTTGATGCGAAGATAGATGTGACTGATATCCTTTGTGATAATCATAGTTGTATTAAGATGACAGAAAACCCAGTGTTTCATAATAAGTCGAAACATATCAAAGTTAGAAATCTTTACATCTGGGATATGGTACATAAGGGATCTATCAAGCTCAAGTATGTTCCTACAGAGGAACAAATGGAATATGTGTTAACTAAGCCTAGGTCTCGTGTAAAGTTTGAATACTTTCGAGATAAGATTGGCGTAGTTCGAAAGGACATCCCTTGAAATAGGGAGTGAAGAAGATGGTAGAAGGATGCATTGGCGGTAGCTCATCCTAGAGTAGGGTAAATATGGCTAGGCTTATTGGACTGAAAGGGTTACTAATTCAAATGAGGCATGTTGATCATTGGGGGATTAGTATGTCTGGTTGGGCATGCTTATCCCAAGAGGGTTAGTAATCCAGAAAAGGCTTGTTGATCCCCAGGAAGATCCATCTGTCTGACTAGGATTGTTGACTTGAAAGGGTTAGAAAGTTAGACAAAATGGTTCGATGGATCTACCAGAGAACTCACCAAGATCGTACTCCAAGATGGTTAGTGGGAAAGATGTAGTTTCAATATTCTTATACTGATGTAGCAGATTCAGTATTTTTGTATTGATGTTGTTGTGACGTTGATGAGACGGTTTTAGTATTCTTATACTAATGTAGCAGGTTTAATTTCTTCATACTGATGTTGTTGTGATGTTGATGAGACAGTTTCAGTATTTATATACTGATGATGATGCCAGGGATTTGATTTCATTTCACAGTTTTGGATCTGTTGTGAACCTATTTAGATCTAATTTACTTTCTGATCTGATATTATTTGGTTCAGATTTTAAAATCCAAGAGATTTCAGTCATGCTTGTAGCTGCTCTCACCAATTCCAGTGTGAAAAATCAAGTACCATAATTCTTCCTCAAAATTGCTTCTGGGGATTTGGTGTTAGTTTCCTCTTATGAGGTTGCTGATATTTTATTTTGTGATTCATTAGCTATTTCAGAAGCTATATCAAACTATGGAGCTCAAGAATTCTCTCTCAATAGTCCCAGGGCTTCTCTGCCTTTGGTCACATGCTCAACTCCTCACAGAACTAGTAAAGAGGAAGATTTTCTGCATTCGCCTAGACACTTGCTCCTAACACTTGGGGTTGTTTTTACCACTCATGGTTTTCTGTTCATGGCTGCAACATATCAATTTCTTGAGTGTTTCTCACATGTTCTAAATCCTCAAGAACCTTTTCTCACTTATCAGTTGACTTTAGTTGCTCTACATGGGTCCAGTCTTCATTCGGCAACTGTCTATATTTCTGATTTAGTTGAGAATATCATTCTTATTCCAAAGAGGAATATTCCTCCATACATAATGATGGAGAGGTTCACATGCCAGGCCCCAGGATACCTGTGCACAGAAGAACCAGATTGATCCTGATTCTACTTGCTTAATTAGAGGGGGGGATTTTTTTTCCATGTTGTTTTTTCCCCAGCTCCTTGTATTGAGCAGTTACTTTACTTTACTTGATGTAATGGGTGGCCTATGGTCTTAGTTACCAAGTCCCATAGATTTTCCAAGTTACCATTCAGGGGGGGTGTTAGTATTATTAATCCTCCCTTGTCCAATTTGTTCATATGTCTAAATCAGGAGTCATGTCTAATCGGGAGTCCGTCTAGTCTATTTTTAGTCACTAGCACCATTGGGTCCACTTGGCCTAATTGGGGCACATGTTTCAGTTACTAAAGTGTGGGGAACACTAATTGAGGCCTACTGCCACTTATTGCACTTGCATGCATCAATTTAGGAGCCTCCTAGACCAATCCCTACAATTTAGGAGCCACTAGGAGTGCCGACACCAACCTTCAGCAGTTGAGTTCAGTTAGTAACTAGTCAAGCATAGTTAGGAGTCTGTTACATTCAGTTATAGTCCTCTACATTCAGTTAGCGCTAGGTTTCAATGGTTGCATGCAGGAGAGGCGCATTTCTCACCTACCATAGTCAGTTAGCCTCAGTCAACACTGAAGTAGACACTTGAGTTTTTTTTTATAACTTCGTTGAACTCCGGTAATGGTTTAGACAAGGTCAGTTAACTATTGAGTCCTCCAACTATGATTTAAACAAGGTCTTAGTTACCTACAGTCAAGTAGAGTCTAATCAATTCAAATTTCCTCATGTGTATTTGAATTGCATGTGGCTATTTAATCCATTGTACTTCATTGTAATTATTATCTAATTACTCTTTGATTAATGAAAAGCATTCATAGTTGCAAGCCATTTTTGCACTGTTTCATTCTTCAATAACTGAGTAAATTGTGTGATCTATCCTGTGAGTTGTGTGTTTGTCCACATATCTATGTGCTCAATTTAATAGAGATGTCATATTTTAATTCATGAGATGTTTACTTTCATATTTTAATAGTATTAATTTTTATTTATTTTTTATCATTATATTGTTACTATAGTTTTAATATTAAACAAGAGCCATGATGTGGCGAATATTTTTGGACTTGGACAATAGGATTTGTATGAATATAGGAATTTAAAAACTGAGAATTATAAACACATTCAAAACGAAACTAATAAATAAACTAAACTCTCGTGAAAGTACACAAATCTCTTAAGACTAGCAAAAACAAACTACATCTCAAATATGCATTTTCTAAATGCTTTATACCACTCAAAATCATTTTTGGTAGTAAGGAATTTACTTTGTGAAATATCCATGCTCTGTTGTAATGTCCCCTTTTTGGAAATTTTGGAGAAAAGTGCAATTCGGGCAAAATTCGAGTTTAACTAGTCATGGCTCTAGAGGGTTCCAACTTTCACCAAATGGTCCCGAATTGGAACGGAGATGGTATGGTGGGTATTAAAATATATCAAGGTGTTTTATGGATACTTTGTATCATACTTTATAAATCTACAAACTTGTTTTGGGATAATGACAAAAATACCAAAATTACTAGGAAATTGTGTTCAAATCCCCCCAAGGGTGATGGCCAAACTAGCTCTCCAAATCAAGTATGACCCTCCAAAATTTAAGAAAAGAGTATGGGAATGAGTATCAAACATAAATTACTGTCCTTAATTATGTTTATTAAGTTCTTCAAATGGATTATGGTCTGCAACATTTGTAACATTTGGATTATGGTCTGCAACATTTGGATTAAGTTCTTCAAATGGATTATGGTAACTTTCAGTGAAATTGTTTGTGGGAAAATTGCATAACTATCTCGGTTTTGACATATGAAAGGTGGATTTAAAGGTTTAGATGGAAGGATGTGACATTTAGGGACCATATACAGAATACCAATGCATTCCCCAATAGTATTAAACACCATATAAATTCCTTCATACAATTTTGGTATACAACTCACTCAGTATGGGAGTCAAATACATGAAAACTAGTGAATTAGTAGCATGGAATTGCAAGAGTTTCACATATAGATTTCTTGGATTTCGAACCACGAAGCATAGGGACATGAAATTACAGAGTAAAACATCATATATGGCTGTCACAAAATCATAAAAGTCATATAACATCCCTCATACAAATATGATACAAGACTCCTTCAAGATTGAAGCTAAAGTCATGGAAACTGGTGATTCAATGGCATGGGAATGCAAGCTCTTCACACATGATTTTATTGGATTTCGACCCACAGAGGATATGGACATTAAATTACATAGTAATACATCATATATGGCTTTCCCAACACCATCCCACGCATACAATATCTTTCATACAAATCCGGTATAAAACTACTTCAAGATTGAAGCTAAATCCATGAACACTAGTGATACAAGGGCATGAGTATGCAATATTTTCATACATGTATCTATGATATTTCGAATTACAGAGCATGTGGAAATAATATTTTTTTTTAAGTTGAGGATCTAATTTATTGAGTAGAAATAATAGTGGTACAACAAATATTATAGTTCAAAGACACATTCCTGCTAAGAGAAACAAGCATGTGTAGCAGTCCTAAAAATTTTACCAGGCCCTCCCTTAGTGAGGGAAAACAGGTCAAAAAAAAAGAGAGAATGTATCATTTTATAAAAAAAAATGTTTTTCAAGTTGTAATTCATGACATGATAAAACCCACAGACCCTGTGACAAAACAAAAAAGAAGACAAAGACAAAAAATTGTCTAGGGTTTGTGGAACGGCTCCTTGATGATGAGGCACCCCAAGCCTGTGGAGAACAGCTCACTTGGCGCATCCTTTTCTTCAGAAGCATCATTGTCACTAGAGGAGTCTTCTTATTCACTTTTGCCTACTTCACTTTTGTTGACTGGGCGAATTTTGACCAAGAGGGGAGTTGTCTTCCTCACCGTAGTCGGACTAGGAGAACATTTGTTGGCTGAGAGGGATTTCATTCGGCTCTATGGGGAGCATGGGGGAGGTTCGCAATCCATGGGAACTCCAGGGGAAATGGTAGAGGAGGTAGGTGCAGAGGTGGAAAAACAGGGGACAATGGGATCCGAGGGAACAACATGTGCAGGAGGTGGAGGAGGGATGCCATCATGGAGGGGTTGAGTGTTGAAGCGAAGCAGAAGCTAAATCGGGCGATTCTTAATGACCCAGTAGTTTCTGCGGCACTCAAGAGTGCGACCAGCAGCAGTGAGGGAATTAGAGAGCTTATCCTCCCTATCATTGAACATGGTGTGCACAGAGTCAAGGATTTCGATATCAAAACCATCACAACTAGCCTATGCATTGAGTAGAGCAGGGCATTTAGAATGTGTGCCTCTCCTCGCACGTCCATGGCGTGGAGCGCCTCTCTGACATCGAGACATATCTGGGTGGCAAAGGGAGTCTAAGAGCTTGGAGCCAGGAGAAAAATTGTTGAGAGTCGAACCTGGAGGATGAAGAGAGCAGAATCGGGAGGAAGCTAAGAGAAAATGACGGGGGGGACAAGGGAGCCAGAGCCTTAATCCTTTGGCGCATCGGACCATGCACCAAGAAGGGTCATTAATGAGAGCCCATGGAGATTTGACGGTCGCGTATGTTCTGGTTTCCATGAGATATCCATGTCCAACTATAGATTTAATGTGTGCAGCCATTGGGGCAAATGATGAGGGGGTGACGTCAGACAGATGACGGGGTGGCATTGTTGTGTGCCCCGTCATTTGCCTTCGTGGCCATAGTTTCAGTGTTATCACCCGCATCCGGGTCATGTGGACATACTATTACAGAGGCGTACATCATATAGTTATTCCCCATCATCATAAAACTCATATAAATGTCCTCATACAAATCTGATATAAAGCTACTTCAATATTGAATCCAAATCCATGAAAACTAGTCATTCAATAACATGGGGAATGTGAGCCTTTCATACATGTATTTCTGATATTTTGAATTACAGAGCATATGAAGATGATATTCCAGAGCCATACATCATAAATCAAATCTTGGGCATCAACCATCCTCATCAAGGAGCATGGATCACTCCAACAAGTACACCATCAATTGTGAGTGTGGGGAAATGGAGAACAGGGAATGAGAGAATGGGGAGATACATGATAATTCAACTGTAGGACCTTCAAACTGTAAATAAATATCCTTCATTAAGCTCCCATGAGAGGTATGAATGGCCTCTCCATCAACCAACTTGGAAAGGAATCCAACTCCCTCGAAATTGCTTCACTGGCAGGGTAAGCGTGCGCTCACCATGCAATGGAAAAGCAAAATATCTCCAAACATGCCAAAGGCCAATTAACAAAAGATAAAAAACCATTATCCTTCCTCATTACATCCTTTTATTAACTTCATTATTCCTCCTAAGGTTGAATTTCCCTCCATGAGCTTCCTCCAACTCATCTTAATGGTTTACTAACTCTCATGACACTTGTCTTCCTCTTCATGCTCCAATTCTTTCCCCAATTAGAATGGTTGCCTATAACTCCGAAATTCGACCTCTTGGTGGCTATTTTTAGCTCTGACATGTGATATTTTTCATATGTCAACAATCAAGTCTGAATTTGTCATACTTTTCATAGAATCTTCCATCGTTTGTTGTCATAGAGTGCATAAAATCCCTTACCAAGTGGCACACCTTGTCTTCTAGTCTCTTCCTCTTCCGTGGGAGTTACTCTCCTTTACCAATTCAAATTCCTTGTCTCATTATATGATATTTGACACTGCATTACCATCCAATAATGTTACATTACCCATGCGTTCGAATGTGGATGAATATCATGCCAAGTGTGCGGGGAATCTAGTCACCCAAAGTCTTCACAAGCTTCCAAGTGTCTTCGTTAACCCATGCCACATTATTTTCTTAGAATTTATCATTTATGTGACCCATTTAAATGTGAATATGGTAAACTAAATTATTTTTGGTTCCCATCCCCTTATTACAAAATTTATGTCTCCATTGCAACCTAGGGAACTAGTAGGTTGGTGAAATATTATTACAAATAGTCTTATTTGGAACTTATTTAATTGGGGACATGACAAATACTCCCCACTCAAGATTGATTTTTCCCAAGCAATTCCAAGTTTATATGCTACAATATTTTTTCATATTCCCAAGTGGCATCCTCATTTGGTACTCCTTCCTTTGCTCCAAGTGCTCTGTTATGGTTCTGCTCATTAGTTTTCTTTAGCTACAATTTTAGTAGTGGAACTCATGTACTACAATTTTGTGTTCCCAAAATTAAAGAGATGTGGATTGTGCATATTGATATATCCTATAACATCACCACTAACACCAAAAGTATTAATCAAATCCATAAAAACCAAATTTGTGCAAATAATCTTTACCTCCATATTTTGGAAACATTTTCAGAACTTTCACCCCTTTTGCTTATGTATAATTCTTTGAAGTTGGTGTTGAGTTACCAAACTTTGAGTTTCTTAATATTCCAAGAAATTTTCAGAGAGAAACCAGCATGCTTGTTGCTGCACTACTCTTATTACAATCATCTTCTCAAGTGGTGAATAAATCTCCAATGTTGCTTATTGCCCCCACAATTGAAACCAATGAGACCAAAAATGATCCCAGAGTCCCATATGATCCTGATACATGCATGGTGTGAAATGTCTATGATGAAATGCCATGAAAACCAAGCATGTGAAAATTGAATCCATCTCTCAAAAGGTCTCCCACATAGAAAACTGGAACACTGCTCTGCAAATATGAACTCAAATAATTGAAGGTTCATTTGCTTTCTCAAACCAACAACCAAATTGCTACTCCAATTGAGATGGAAGAAATCAATTCTGGGATCCCATTGTTGGTATTGCACCCTTCCAAACATCATGAGTACAAAATATAGATCATGAAATTACATAACAACATCATCCAAATGTACATCAAGAAGGTACCTCATCAAAGAATCATGAAAGTGCTTGTACATCCAAGTAAGTAGATCACCATGTGGCCCATACGCACAAGCATCAAGTATTATATCAGGTCTGCCCCAATGACATAGGTGAGGATCCCATGTCCCATAATTCTTCTCCAAAAATATATAATGTGCATTAATATAGTTATCCATGTGTTCTTTCATCCAAGAAGTGAATGAATAACCTCCACCAAAATTTGAACCAAATAAGGAGCAAAGAAAACATGAAGACTTCAAGTGGCTCAAAGAAGTCTCATCAATACACCCATGAATATGTATATCATCATGAAATAACATAGAATGTTCCTGCCAATAATAATGTTCTTCAATCATATATGTCTTCACCCAAGTGTGGGATGAAGTTCCTCCAACATCAAATAGACTAGGCAAGTAGCAAGGAAAACCATGAGTCTCCAAGTGACTCAAGTGAACATCATACGTGCACCTATGTAGATGTGTATCATCATAAAGTAACAAAGGATGTTGGTGCAAATATAAATAATATGGTTCTCTAATCATGTCATCATCAAAAGGAGAGATATAAATTCCATACTCTTCATTTGGCACTATAAAAAATAAACCTTTCACCCATACTTCATTAGGATGAATGCTACAAAATTTGGAAGTGTAGGATGTAGGAGAAATAACCAACTCACCCAAATGATCAGAAAGTGTAAAATTTTGATCATGTGAAGGATCCATAGTGGTAGGATTATGCACCTCCCTTAAAAATGAAAAACTTCCTCATGGGTTGGTTCCAAGGTGGTGGAATCATGCACTTCTTCAAAAAGTGTGTAACCATTTTCAAGAGGCAACTCAAGTTCCTCTTCCACCACTACTAGTGATTGGCTCTCATCAATATCATATTCAAACACATCAAGAACCTGCAATTTTTCATGTTTCTCATGATCCATCATGTCATAAGAATCCTCTAAGTAATCTACCATATGACAATCTGAAACATAAGAGGAAGAACAAGTATCTTGCAACCTCTCAAAAAGTTGCTCATTTCAAATTTTGAGCTTATGAATATCTTCATTATTCTTCAAGTAGGATTCATGTAACCATTCACTAAGCTCAAACACATTTTTTCTATCAAAAATCATTTTTGCATGAAGAGAATCACTGGCTCAAAGTCTTCTCCTCCAACTAACAATAAAAACATTGTTTTGGGATCATTGCAAAAGCTATTCAAAACAAAAATAACACCAAGCTCGAATGTTTTGTTAATATAAGTCTAGGGCATCAATGTACCATCATAGTCCAATAATATTGCCTTACACTTGGTCCTCTTATATGCAAACACAACTCTTTAAATATAAGTCTACTTTTTTTCTTTTCTTTTTATAAAAACACAACTTTATTATAATAAAATTATAATAGTGTCAACTAATATTATACATCCATAATTTATGCATAGTTATAAATATATAAAAATACTTTGATTTATGATTATAATTTTTTTTATTTATAATCAAATTTACTTATTATTGATTTGAAAACCCTTAATTTACAAAATACTCATTTAAAATTCCATATGATTTAAATTTGAAAGTCCAACCATTCAACATAATAATAATTTGAAGGTTATCTTGTTAAATAAACTAATAATATATGTATGTATTTTAAAAATAATTTGTTTAAATAAACTAATAATACATCATCTATGATCCTTGTGACATGAAATTCTAATGATAATTTTCAATCTCACAAAATTGAATAATATATTTACATTAAATAATTACGTTAAAGAAGCCCGTAGTGGGGCAAAGCAAGTGGTAAAGTTGAAATGGTTGTAAATGGAAGATTTCATGTTCAAATCCCCCCCAAATTGACCCGTGGAGGTGGTGGGATTGGATCCCTAGACCCCGTGTCACGGGGGTACAACCCCATCCCCAGTTAAACAACATTTAACATATACAATTTCATTTTACTAAAATGAGATTATTATTATTTTTCTTAAATAAAAGATTTAATTCATTTAAAACACAAAACCAAGTGAGTTATGTTTAATGAATTATAAATTTAAAAATATTTTATTGTATCATGGAACTTCTAAACAATGTAAAGTCAATACCCAAAAAAAATCACTTACATAATGTAATGTCTTATATTAAGTAGAATACAAAATAAGTGTTACAATATAGCAATTTCAAAATATTTATTACAATAATGTTACATTTATAATAATTTATGAAATGTTTTTTATAATTTTAAAACAAATAAATTGATTTTTAAATTTTTACCGGATTCATAAGCCAAAATTAATCTAAATAAACATTAAATTTTTTTAATAATTAACATTATTATCATCATTTAAAAATAACAAAATCATAGTAACATATATAATAAAAAAATCCATTAAGTTATTCTCCATTGAACATCCTCCACTTTCGTAAATAATACAACCTACATACATTTTTGTCATGTGATTCTTATATTGAAAATGCTTATAAATTGCACAACGGTGAAGGCTTTAATTAATAGGTAAGTATAGACCATTAAACTCAATTGAATTTTGATTAGGCAAACATATTTTTATGTTTATGAGATGTCATATTTTAACTTATGAGATGTTTACTTTTATATTTTAATAGTATTAATTTTTACTTATTTTTTATTATTATATTTTTATTAAACAAGAATAATAAGGTGACAAATGGATTTGGACTTTGACATTGTACAAATACACGGATTTAAAAACCGAGAACTATAAACATATTCAAACCGAGAACTATAAACATATTCAAAACTAAAGTAATAAAGAAACTAAACTATCGTGAAAATACACAAATCTCTTAAAACTAGCAAAAACAAACTACATCTCAAATCTACATTTTCTAAATGCTTTATACGATCAAAATTATTTGTGGTTGTAAGGACTTTACTTTGTGAAATAGCGATGCTCTATTGCAATACTCAACATTTTGCACGAAGAGAATCACTGGCTCAAAGTTTGCCTTCCCCTCCAACTAGCAATAAAAACAATGTTTCAGGATCATTGCACAGGCTATTCAAAACAAAAATAATGCCAAGCTCCAATGTTTTGTTAATACAAGTCTAGGGCATCAATGGACCATGATAGTCCAATAATGTTGCCTTACACTTGGTCCTCTTATATGCAAGCACAACCCTTTAAATATAAGTCTACTTTTTCTCTTTCTTTTTTTTTTTATAAAAATACGACTTTATTATAATAAAATTATAATAGTTCCAACTAATATTACACATTCATAATTTATATATAGTTATAAATATATAAGAATACTTTGATTTATGACTAGATTTTTTTATTTATAATCAAATTTACTTATTATTCATTTGAAAACCCTTAATTTACAAAATACTCATTTAAAATTCCATGTGATTTAAATTTAAAAGTCCAATTACAAAATACTCATTTAAAATAAAATGTGATTTAAATTTGAAAGTCCAAACATTCAACATAATAATAATAATTATTATATTTTGAAGGTTATCTTGTTAAATAAACTAATAATACATGTTTTTATTTTAAAAATAATTTTCTTAAATAAACTAATAATACATCATATGTGATCTTTGTGACATGAAATTCTAATGATAATTCTCAATCTCACAAAATTGAATAATATATTTACATTAAATAATTATGTTAAACAAGCCCGTAGTGGGGCAGAGCAAGTGGTAAAGTCAAAATGGTTATAAATGGAAGGTTTCATGTTCAAATCCCCCCAAATTGACCCATGTGCCATAGTTCAATATCTGTGGATGCACCTAGGGGTATAGTGGTAGTGGGATTGGATCCCTAGACCCCGTGTGATTACTATAAACACATTAATATCTCGGGTATACGTACAAATTAAATTACTTTATGTGAAAAGAACTAAAGATGGCAGTAACTCTGAGTATCTCCATGCTCATTTTTGTAGGTTTTTTTACTGAATATTTGTGTATGATGTTTATGGAATATCTATCTTTTTACATATATATGTGAGACCCTTACATACCTAGTCCATATAATTTACCCCCAAGCTATTTTTGGACTGCTAATAGGAACCTTTTGCCGAGCCACTTTTTTAACATGGAAAAAGACCACAATTGTGATCTGAAATTCTTAAACAACATCAAACATATGCAATTTCATTTTACTTAAATGAAATTATTATTTTTTTCCTTAAATAAAAATTACCATACCCTATGATAATCTGCAATATTCAAGGTTTAAATGTGGATTCAAAATTGTCAAAAGGAGAAATCATATATACTCAACTAAATATCCATGATTTCATCGGAGAAGAAAAAGATTACGTGAAAGTTTGATTTCTGCTTCTTATTTAAGTTTGAATAATTAAAGTGGATGGGCGTCCAACATATACTCAACCATGGACATTGTTTTTACAAGTCATATTAGTACCCGTAAAAGTTGATCAACAACGAGACCTACCAACCAGCTGCACTGACCACTATAGTTGTCCGAAAGTCACCAACATTCTGCATCATGACATCATAAAACTTATTTATCCTTTCAATAACCAATTAAACTCACCCAATGTTTTTCCTAAACAATGTGTTTTCCATAGGTGCAAAGATGTCGTTGAGAACAAGAAAATGATAATAATTTGGAATTCAAGTTGGTTGAGGTAAGCTTTAAGCGTATTTCATTGCCTGAATTTATGAATCTGTATTATAATTTAAATGATCCATCATCTATTTAATAAATATGTACAATCTTTAAAAGATCTCTCATCTATTTTTGTAATCTTTGCAAGTTTGTAGATGGAACTTTACTCAAACTAAATATGAGGCAATTTTTGTTTTGTTTAAAGAAATCCTCAGAAGAATTTTGTTTTTGTTTTGTTTTGTTTAAAGAAAGCCTCGGAAGAGCCTACAAGGTAGTCAAGTCTATCAAAGTTTTGGATGAATATGATGGTTTTGTATTAGGGAGTCAAGTTATCTGGTGTAATGTATAAGTTTCAATGGTTACATATGCTCAAATTAAGATAATAGATTAATCCTTTAAAGTGAGGAGGTGAATTTATTGCCTTCAATTTTACTTAGTTTTATATATCGTAATTTTTTTCTTTAATTGTCAAATGGACAGTACGTTTGAGACAAATTCCTCTTTCCTCTGGATTTTATCGATGTTTAGTTTATCATAATAATTCTCTTTAACTCCAACAATTTATTACGATTGTTGATAGAGAGGAAAAATAAAAATTGAGAATTGTTCCACATGAATCCATGAAGAGAGATGAGCGTATATGTTTGCCATGTTAATGAGTTGTTCAATTTTTAATTGTCGGAGAAAACTTTGTTGGCATCGACAATTATGAAGAGCTTGCACAATTAAACTCTCAAATTGAAACTAAACATATAGCAATTCAAACCAGCAATAAATCCACTTTCAAATATCTGCAAGATAATTTATTTTTGTTTTAAGATCATTAAAAGGATTGTATAAATTACATCCATGGACCAAAAATTAAGGATTAAAATTAAGAATTCCAAGGATTAAATTTCCCAAAAAACGTTTGAGTTTATAATATTGCATTGAGGATTAAGGCTCTTCCATATCCATCATCACGCTTCACATGGAGCAAGCCTGGTTGCACTCATGTTAGGCATTTTTTAGGAAGTGCAGAGATGGCAACAGGAACATTGAATCTGACAGTCATTTCAGTGTTCCAGGAATCTGGGCAACAAGTAAGATTGTGACATCTTCAACTGTGTTGAATATATTGTATTTGCATGTCTCATTGTTGTCTGGATTCTTGAGTGCATGAGATTTTACAGGAAAGAATTGCAGTACAATGGAATTCATATTATAGGCATTGGAGATATATGTCATGAGCTCCTCGATGGAAATATTGGGTGTATGGTTTAACATCCTGACCACATAAGATTTAGAATAATCCACAAATGTGGTCAGTCCAAATACACCATTGAAGTCCTCAATTTTGGGACTTCTTATCGAGGAGAGAACATCCCTGACACCCATTTACAGATCCAGTCTTTCTCATAACAAACGTGTAACAAAAAATGCAAAATTGCCAATGCACACAATTCTTTTAGTGGGAAAATTAGCAGATCTAGTCACGAGTTCACTTATCTCCATATGAGCTAAACCAATAACAGATACACTGTTCATTTTATGATCTACATACAATTATTTTTTGGAATTCGAAAAATAAAAGCACAGTAAACGTGAACTTTGTTCCAAATTTCCAATAAAAGCGTGACAAAATCAATATGGGTAACATCATTCCATATACGTGAATAGGAAAAATACATAGTTGATGTGACTTTTGTTGCAAATTTCCAATAAAGCAATAACAAAATCAAGATGGGTAAACATTGTTTCATATGGGAATAGGAAAAGACGTTGGCTCGACCAACGATTTTGATGATTTTGGCCCTTTTACGATTGCACACGATATTTTCCCCTATTAAGCATTCTTTAATACCTTTAAGAATTAAATTATTAAAGTTAAATTATTGATATTGAAGATAAAATCCAAATTTTGTAAGTTAAGAAATAATATTTCTATCATTTTCATTTTAATTGAATTTTATAAGTTAAGAGATAATGTAAAAATAATGTTTTCTTCATTTTCATTTTGAATAGTAACTAGTATAGACCCATTTAAAACATGGATCTATCAAGCACCGTGAGGGATCCAATTTCTTGAGATGTATATTTTTTTACCATTTGGATCCGTACTTGATAGATATTGGTTTAAAATGGATCTATGTTAGTTTAATTTTTGTTATGCTTTATTTAATTCGATTCATAATTTATATATTTCATTTTGTTTTAATATTTTTTATTTGTGTGGGCTAGCATAAAGTGCCTAACGTGACATGATCTCCGCCATCATGGGTTGTAAAACACCTCCCTTCTCAATGCAATAATTAAGTGTTTAATATTGGAAATGTATTTTTTTGTTAAATTATTTTTTTAATTGTTAAATCATTAAGAAAAAAATTAGTGTATATCTTGTCATATAAAGCAATATATACATGTCTAAGACATTGTAATTCAATTAATAATGATTTTTTATAAAGTCTAATTCTTTATGTTTTATATTTATCATAGTTTAATAATTTAGCTCTTAATTAATAGAATGATAACTTTTAACAATCATATCATTAAACAAGAGCTAAGTAGTAGCTAGTCCTTCTAGCTTAATTTAAGAATAGATAAAATGTAAAATATATGATTTTGTATATAAATTTATTTGGTTATTCTAAGTTTATATATATATATATATATATATATATATATATATATTTTAAAAATTTAAGAATAAATAAAGTATAACATAAATGATTTTGTATATAAATTTAATTAGTTATTTCATGTTTTTATTTATATTTATTTAGTTATTTTAGATATAAACATTAAATAATTAATGTGAAATGAATAATCATTTCAAATATATAAACAAGGGCCACGAGGTGGCAATGTCCTCGACACTGCCACTTGCATGTAGGAAGAACAAATGAACGAGAAGAAGTTATTAACTAAAAGAAGAGTTATTTGCACAAAGTGGTGAGCAATTGATAGAAGTCAACATGAACAACTCTCTTCTTTACCGAAAAGAAGAAACAAACAGAAGAAACAAACTCCAATTTCCCTGTAAGAGGAGGTCAAGAGTTTTCCCTCCAAGAAGGGCAAGAGGAGGTCAAGTGTTTTTCCTGCAAGACCTACTAGAATTATTGCCTAGCCAAATAACTAGTAACTAGCAATTTCCCTGCAAGAACTGAGTATGTTGTAAATTCTTTGTGGGTGATTCCATGAAAGTGGGTAACACTTTTTGGCCAAATTTGGCGATGAAAACCTGATTTTTTACTCATGTGCTAGATAGAAGCCCTCGAAACGCATATATGCCATGTGAATTTTGACTTGTAGAAAAAAACAAATTGTAGAATATTATGTTGGCTTTCCAATGATATTTTTTTTTAAATATTGTGATGTCACTTAATGTGTAAAATTTTGCATTTAATGAACTGTGTCACCTTAAAAATTTGAAGAAGTTAATAAGTGGCTTGTGTCCAACCCCAATAATTCAATCTTACATTAATAATTTAAAAAATATATATATATGAGCATGATCTACACAAAATACACTGTGGTCTGCATATTTTTTTGATAATTTATTTTGCAATATACAATTATTTATTATTTTTCGAAAGTGACCACATCTGATTTCAACATCATTGTATACACATGTGTGTCCATCCCAGCTTTTTTTTCACTGTTTTCAAAAATTGAAAAACCAAAGACACCCTTTTGAAGAAGACGCGTCGATGTGTGGGCTGTACATTTTACGAAATTTTTGGATGTTTATTTTTAACCCTACGGATTTTTCTTTGAGCTGCTTCGAAGTTGTTGTCAGGTTTTCTAAGTGTAAGTTTTAGAACTAATTAAAACAAAAAACCCATATGAATTCCAAAACGCATGCATGATACCTCAATGGATAGAGGATTCGGTGGTGAATCTATCGGTATTAACTTCGCTCAGTTGTGTGCCATAAATGGCAGGGTTTACACCCCTAGAAGACACAGAGAAACATTGATTTTCCTGTAAGAGGGATAATTCTCTATTTTTCTGGCCCTCGATCGAGGTCGAGATCTCGATCGAGCTATTTAAATACCTCGATCGAGATCTTAACAAAACCTCGATCAAGGTCCTAATAAACCCTCGATCGAGGTTCTGGGACGTAAAGAATTTCAACATCATTTTATTCAGATCCGCCCAACTCTACAAATAATAAATCTCTTAGAAAATTAAACCAAAAAAACCATTACATTTCCAAACCGTCGTCATTTTACAAACCGCCAAGGGGCCAAGGGTTTGAGAAATTAATTGTTAAAAGTTTTCTAATGTTCATTAAACTAATTCAAAACACAAAATAGGATTGTAATGGAGCACTACTAGAGGCAGTGGGTTTCCCCTAGATTTTATGTTAAATATTAGTTGTTGAGTAATTGGTGTTATAGATGTCATTGATTGGAGTCATAGATGTGATTAATCACATCTATAACCCAATTACTCTGCAACCCATACTCAATAGACAAAGTGAATAACATTACGGGTATGTTGCCTATTTATAGGCAGTTAAAGATGCTCGATCGAGGTCTTCTTTAACCCTCGATCGAGCATTTATTTAACCCTCGATCGAGGTCTTGAACCGTTGACTGAGGGTTTATTAGAAACTCGATCAAGCGTTTAATAAAAGCTCAATCGAGGGTCTAATAAACCCTCGATCGACCTGTTAAGACCTCGATTGAGGGTTTAATAAAAGCTAGATCAAGGTACATTTTTTTGTTTTTGCCGAATTCGTCTTGCTAAAAATTGTAACCCACCTCCGTGGATGCACCATTGTGTAAGTGAAATACATATTTATGCAATAGATATTTATTCTTAAACAATAGAATAAATATGGACGCTAATTAATAGCATTCAACTAAAAATGTTTTTTATGGAGCATCCATCAACAATGTTAAATCTAGGAAGGAACTCCTTAATATTTATATGACGTAACACTTGTATTAAATTCAAGAAACAAAATTGATAAGAGTCCATAATTCATTACAATATTCTAATGAAACTCACATCTAAGTACTCAAGCAAAGGGATTTCACGCAATTCCTTAAATTCATAATTAATAGAATCCTTTAACAAGAGAGTAATCACTCTCTGAAAGTTCATATGTATTTTCCAATCCAACCATAACTTTGAAAATAGAAACTAGCATAGAAGACATTGCCTTCCAATTGAATTCTTCAAAAACCTCTTCTCTAAGAATATCAATCTCCTTGTGAACCTCAACAAGAAGTGTTGCAAGATACCTATGTATAGTTGTCATCAATTCAACTTTTTTATAAACTCCAAAAGCGGCATTATTATCTAGACATTGCATGGGAGAATTGTTTATGGCAGAAGTTATTTGACTTTTGGTTCTACTTGATCGCATTTTTGAGATCCAATTGTCTTGGTATTGACGTTACTCCATGGGTTAAACACACTTCTCCATAAGCTCTCATGATCTCGCTGAGTAGCTATACAATTCATTCATATATTATTTCTATCCATTAATGTACCAAACTTCACAAAATATAATGCATTCATGATGCACATGGAAGCTACTCAAGCATACAAAAGTAGGTCAAAACGTTCAGCTGGGAATGACTAGGAGGAAGCGGATGGGGAAGAGGTTGCAGTTGGTGAAGATGGAGGACTTGTAGAGCTTTCCATGGAGAGAAAGCGTTGAATATTGAAGTTAGACAGATTTCCATTTCCATTTGTCACTCGCTTCTACTACACTCATCTCGTCAAAATCGCATAATTAAAACACCCAATAATTAGATATTGCTTGCTAGTGCTACCAATTACAACAAATATATAATAATAGATTAAATATGGTTAACTTGCTCCGTGGGCGGTGTTGAAATTGGAATTGTTGCAAATCCTATTGAGGCCATTGTCTGGCTTCGGACCTCCAAGAGTGTCATCCCATATCTTACCCAACATGATCGCCTCACTTTTCTATGACTCCAAACTAATTGTCAAAATTGCAAACACCTTTTCTAGTCATTCTTCAAGCAGTTCATCGAGACAGTAACTATATAGGATAGGCTAGATGTCGGTGAAGGACTTGAATTAAATATTTATTTTTTATTTACAGAGAAATATAAGGGGACAGAAGAGTGTAGTTCACAACAAATGAATCATGCGAATTTGGTGCGCAAGCAAGTAGTGATGTGATTGGAAGGCGTAGATTCACCTACAGTGCCCATGTTAGACCATGTAAAATTAATAAGGTCTATTCAAACATTTCTTGTAGGAGCACAATAACTCATCAACTATCAGCATCAATCATTAACCTCACCCTCATGTCGTGGGCTTAAGGATTGGACTGGTTTTTCTACGTGGTTGCGGATAGTAAGGCATGGAGGCCATCCATTGCACCCCCAACACGTTTTTTTTATATTAAATTTAGTCAAGTCTTTTGTTTTTGTAAACACATACTAGTGGACTTATTTCTGGGCTTGTGGGTTGATTTTCCAGTTATAAACAAAGAATTCAAGAGCCAGGTCAATTCCCTAGTTACCCGTTCTCTCAGGGGATCATTCATGGGTTCACTTGTGACTTAACGCTTACAGGATCACAATTTATGGGCTCATTCTCTCACTAGAACGTGGTTTTCTCTACATATGGGCTCACTTGTGACTTGTTTTCGATGAGTGGACTTGGGGCTCGCTTCCAACGCTTAGTATGTAGATTTGGATGGCTAGGTAGAGTGAAAATAACACAATTTAATAAACACTAGCCCACGTGAAATGGTCGTCTAAATGGCAGTTCCAAAGCCATATTCATGTCCAAAGCACAATAATTGATGCCTATATTAAACTACCATATACTAATGAATACAATAGGATGGAATTCAAATGAAAAACAAATATATATACCTGGATTGTTAGGTATGAATCTTATGGCGACCCACCCACTCATAAGAGCAATTACTGTGTTGCGCTATGCGAGATCAACCAAAAGATTACTTGTGTATGGATTTATGCCATAAACCTCCTCTCCAAGTCGTTTTCAAGGTTTGTGCTCCCTTAATTCTGGAATTTCAAGCTCTGCATACTCGAGGTATCTCTTGTCTTTTGTTGTTGTAAGCTTTCTCTCATAATCATCAGATAAACTAAGCCCTCGTTTTTCGGCTTAATTCATCCTCATCTTCCACTAAAACATTCTCTTCAATTACCTCATATAGGAACCAAACTTGCTCTTGCCATTCTAGCTCCCCACTCATGACCATTAAACTCATCCAGAGGAAAACTTTAGAGGCAAACCATGAACGCTCCATTAATCCACGGCAGGCATTGGATCGAACCCCAAGGGTAATTCTGTTGCATCGAACAACTCAATTGCATTCCAACCACAAAACATATCGAATACATTAAATGCTCAACAAAAGATACAAAATAATTGTTCATACAAACAAAATGCATTGAATTACCGATGCACTGTGGTGAAATTAGACCAAGAAATCCAGCCTTCTTTGGCCATCTTATTGAAACGACCGTAAAAAATCCTCCACTATTGATGTCCGTCATCATTATTAACCATGGCATTACTTATAAACCTAAGGAATTTCATGGCATTCGGAGCAGATGATCGATTATGATCAAGTTGTGCAGGTTGTTCGAGCAATCATGGGGTCTCCACTCATCTACAAATTATTGTTTTGTGAAGCCAAATACTGGACGCTTCTCATGTCCTCTTCATCTAGCTTTTCTTCTCCTCGCAAAGAAAGAGAAACGTCAACACAATCATAAACCACTACTTTCTTTACGTAGACTCCAACCTTTGTCGGTGCTCTTTGATAATATTTTTCACAAAACTTTTCACCTGCGACGCCAGCTTAGCACAAAGAACCGAACATGGATTCAAAGAGGGTCCAGAAAGTGTTGCCATGAGAGATGATCAACCCAGTTAAACACTCCCGATAGCTTGAATTCTTAGACAGGGCCTTGTTCTCTTCTTTGGGTTACTGTTGATGCGGACTGCTACTGTTGCTCAGTCCCACCATTGGAATTTGCTTCTTGAGATTAATTGAATGTTACCATTGGAGTCTGTTACCACTGAGGTTAATGGAATGTTACCTTGAGATTAATGGAATGTTAGGGAAGTTTCTGCTCAAGATGTGGGAGCCATCTATCGGACTTCCAGGTGGAGCATTGCATACACCTTTAGACTACATCGCATGCACCTCGACTGCAACAAGAACCCTACCTGCATTAATACTTGGCCAAGAAGACTCTATGCCTGAGGCAATTACCATTATTAAAATGTCAAGGTGTCATTGAATCTACAACTAGTGAGGTTCCTTTATCCAATATTTTGTATATGAGTTAAATAATATAAAACTAAATTTTCATACTGAGGTAACGAATCGACCTAGCTAATCCAAAAGAAGTATCTTTTTTATATATAAAGCAACAAAATCACATTTTTAAAACAAATTGTATATATAAACTGACAACCATGTATAAAATAAAACAAATTGTGTAGATTCTAGTTAAATTGGGTTGATTCCGCAACCCACAAAATGGATTCTGAAAGCATGGAAATTCCTCAAGAGTACTTGGATATGTTGCTGCAAGAGTTAGTATATGATCCCATTCGATCGTCGCTTACAGAAGACCCAAATCATGCGCGATTGTAGCAGGACATTGGAGACTATTTGGGATGACAAACATGAACCTGTTAATCCATTCACCCGCCAACCCTTGAACATCAGTGATGTTATTCCACAGGTTGAGCTCAGACGAGAAATGCAACTATACATAGTTAGCCACTCAAACCTATCCCTAAGTTTGAAGGTCATTCCTGACCATACACAAGTCTTGAGCCAGGGAGAGATGATAATTTTATTGAATTAATTGGTTTCGGATTACCAAGCTAATACTTTCGCTCTCCAAAACATGCACAAAATCACAAATTTTACTCAAAACCAAAGATAAAAACAGAAGCATAGATTTCTTATTAAGGCATCTTCAAACATCACTAATAATCCATTTCGTACTAGTGGGTTCTGTCATACCATTTAATAAACCCCCATATTCCCTATGCGCATCTCTCCTATGTCACTGCACCACAAATCACCAATCCACCTACTGCCAGGCAATCAGGAATAACTCACTTACATTTTCAAATTATTGGAGATACAGAACAAATTTAATCGCAATGCAAAGGTTGGATCATTGCATTAGTATACCGTGTCCGGGGGAGGTGAAGTCCGGATCTACCGTAGGGACATACCAACTAAGAATAGTGAATTCAGTACGAATCAGGTTGAAAAGAATCACATTAAATGCCAGCTTGGCCTAACATAGTTACATTTATGATAAACACATTAGATTCCTTTTCCCACAACTTTCTCCAAAACCTCACCGCTGAATCATGTGGGAAAGGAATAAAGTATGAGGCAGAATTAAGACTCCTCAAATCCACGAAGACTCTAATTTATTTAGTGTTTTTCTTGCTTTAAATTAAATTTGGGCTGATCCAGCCATATTTATCTACTCGAGAGATCAAATGAGCAGCTAGCATTAAATCAATCTATTTATTAACGTTTTCCTTGAATTGGGGATTGAGTCAATATGGTCGATGCTTAACTTGCTTGGCATCTAGATGAATCTCTGTATTAATCTCTCTAGACTCTTCGTGTATTCCCTTCATTTCAGAGAAACTCTATGGGAAGAGTGAATATTATTTTAACAGAGAACTTAATCCACAATAACCTTATTAACACCCAAGAGATGAAAGTCATTGAGATTCAATCCATGATGATGAATTTTAAACCTGCAAACCTATTAAAAACACTCTTATTTGATAAGAATGAGATGAACATGACACAATAAACCTATGAAAAACATTAACTGCCATGGCTTTCCGCGTGCTATATTCCCTCATACCTGCAATTTACTGCAGCTATATGCCCTCGTGCCTGTCATTTTGAACTCGTTATTTTGCCTGCATTCCTCCGTGTATTTCTAAAACCTCAAGGGTATTTTTTTCCTCCATCTTGAAGACCTGCACACTAAGAACATGCCTCTCCGCCAGCTTCTATTCCTTTTGCATTTTCCTTCATTTGAATCCCAGACCTACAAACCCTAATTTGTATTCTTAGTGAATTGGTTTGACATATGCCTACGTGTGCGTATTGTGGTTGTTCTGGTGACTTACCTCTCCACGAATCTTCCAACCAGAGAATTGAAAGTTTGTTAAATCGCAACAGTTGAGAAGATTTAAGAAACATGAAAGTGGGAATATTAAGAGGGAGAGGCGTTTCTACAATGAATAATATATTATGTTATTTAAAGCTGATGTTCCAAAAGCAAGAGCAAGGAATGGCTGTGGCTACAGGAGATGGAGATGATCATGATCATCAGGAATGCCCACTGGACAGTTTGAAGATAGAAGCAATTGACGATAATGAAGGAGGAGGAACGAATATGAGGAGGAAAATTCAGAGATATTGAATATTAGTGAAATTGATATTGATGAATTGAGAGAGGCCATTCGAGAGAAACACGAAACGATAGAAAACCTGATGTGCGATCTTGAACAAGAGAGGAACGCTTCCGGAGAAGCACCAGTCGAAACGCTCGCTATGGTGCAACATCTCCATAAAGAAAATTATGGCATGAAGATGCAAGCCACTCAATGTAAGATAATACAAGAACACATTGAACGGGAAAAAACGTATCACGGGTTTCTCGTCGAATGAAGGGAAGAAGCGATTGATATGCTAAATTAAGAGTAGCGCAAAAAAGATAAAATGATTGAAGCGCCAAAGTATCAGCTTCGGAAAAAGGATGAAAAGATTGAAGCTATAAATTCCAAGCTTCAGAAAAGAGATGCAAGATTAAAGGGATAAAGTCCGAGCTGCTTCAGTTTTTCAAGCAGAGGATGCAACTGGGTAGAAATGTTGAACGTCACTTACAGGATGATCACAACGATAGTTACAAGGATTATAAATATAACAATATTGTTCATGTTGATGGATTCAAATCAGATGATGATGATTCTGTATGTTTTCTGTAACTCATGTTTATGAGAATGCCGAGGCTCAACAGTTGAAGTCAGTGGAAGAGATTCAGAAAAAGGATGAAGTGATTGAAGAGATAAATTAAATCTGAATATTAATTGGGATCATGGAAATCAGCAATATTAATTGTCATCTTTACTGGCTATTTGAATTTGAATGATTAAGACGGGCTATTTGAATGATGAATGACATATTTATCATAAATAAGGTATTGTTTATGAGGATAATTATAGAATTGTTGATATAGCCAGGTATTGGGGCACAAAAACCAGAGAAATATCATCTTCACCAAATCAATAATTATTTTAAAAAAAAGAAATTAAAAAATTAAAAAAATAATAATAATGCGCAACTTTAGTCTAAATTACATGTTTTTGTTAAAGTTACTACAAATTACTCTAAATAATGGCCCCAAGCGATTCATATATATTCCCTTGCCACTGACATAATGATTTATTTTAAATATATGTATTAATAATTCATGTGACATGAATAAATCTATGAAATAGATAAATGACTTAAATAAAATATAAGTTTTATAAGTATTTGTAAAATTATAGAGCATAAGTAAAAATCATAAAAATTTACTTTTATAAATTTAAGGCTAAAAATATTTTTTTTAAACAATACTTCATATTTAATATCCAAAATGTTAGTAAAGTGGTAAAGTTTTGGGCTTCAAACCTTTACATATGAAGCCATGTTAGACATTATTGATAAGTACGGGGGAATGGGGGAATCGGTAACTGAGCGGTTCTGGAACAAGTCTGAGATTTGAACTTGAGACTTCCTTTACAACATTCCTCCATTTACAGGCCACTTACCAGTCAGTTTAAATTTAACTATAACAAAACATTGAATACAGTGAAATTAATACATCTCAAGGAATACTGTATGTCCAAGCACATAATAAAAAGTATCTTTAATCATTACAATGGTAATATTTTAACATCTAAAGACTTCTTAAATGTTTATCATTAAAATGTTATTTATTTTAACATCTAAAGACTTCTTAATTTTTCATATATATACTTCCAATAAAAATAAAAATATACAAAGTTTCAAACTATTACTAGGCTAACATACTTTTGTTGAAACAAAATCAAAAATAATTTCTTAAATATTCAAATCCACATTAAATTTACAAAACTTAAATTGTTTTATAATATATAAAATTTTCGAAACTTAAAGGGTTTTATAATATATAATATATAAAATTTACAAAACTTAAATTGTTTTATAATATATAAACTCTATGGCTAGCAATGACTATCACCAAAGCCATAATCAATCCACTGCTTAAGTACATTGGAGTGGACATTATCATGTCTCCTCGCCTTTATACAGAAGAATAAGTCCTTCGAAGGGAGCTTGGCCTGCACCATAACAAAAATACATTTCACATGGTTTAGTTTTGCAACTTTACTATGCTTCCCAACATGGCAACATTTCACATGATTTAGTTTTGCAACTCTACTATGCTTCCAAACATGATGTAACGGTGAATATCTTATCAAAAGCTAATTGTGTATATCTAACAATATTGAAAATTATAACATGTTAATAGTGAATATCTTATAAGAAGTTGATTGTGTATATCTAACAATATTGAAAATTATAAATTAATACAACTTGGCACACCGTGAAATCAAATATTTGGTCATAGGGTCAAATTCCCAAACAAAGTAATTTGGACAATTGTTGATGAACATTTTTTTTCCATTTTAATTTTAATTTTATCACGTTATAAAACATTTGTTGCATTTGTTTTTTCAGTTGCTGGTCATATGTATAGAACCAATTTTGGGATTGGTCACAGTATGGAAGATATTTTGGAGGCACATGTTCCTCCAGGAGGCCGACTAGGACGCAGACATAAGGGTCTTTATAACACAATCAATAATTCTCTTCATTTTCAAGTGGGTCTTGCTTTAGCTTCTTTGGGGGTTATCACTTCCTTGGTAGCTCAACACATTTATTCTTTACCCGCTTATTGTTATTACTTAACATTTTTTCCATTTTAATTGTAATATTATCATGTTATAAAACATTTGTTAGTTGTTATTACTTATGGTTGATCGAAATATATGGCGACACAATAATATTCTTAGCCCTTGTGCCTTCTATTACATACCAATTCTCAAGCTTATATTGTTATAGGAATGTGTATTACTAGTAAAAGCTTTATCATTGGTTAAATCATATAAATCAATCCTAGTTACTTTGGAGGAATGAAAAAACAATCTGGAAACATAAGTGGAATCGTTGGGTGTGAATACATTTTAGTTATGAAATTAATGTTATGATTATTGAGTAATTTCACTTATGCTTTAATCAAAAAAATATTACTAAAGGGGTGTTGGAGAAGCATAGTTGGCCAAACGACTAGGTTCACCTGACTAACTAGAGAGTAGCCATCTCAGTTGATCGAGTTGGTAGGATAACCAATCAAATAAAGGGGTGTTGGAGGAGCCTAGTTGGCTAGATGACTAGGCCCTCATGACCAACTAGAGAGTAGTTGGCTCAGTCAATCGATTTGGTTAGGCTAACCGATCGAATAGTTGAGATCTTGTAATTGACTAACTACTTGCATGCAATGTATATTAGGCTGGTGAGCTAGAAGATGTAATAATGATACTTTGGTACATGATGGTCTATTAATACAAGACAACTGGTTACTTCTGCTACCATTACACTATTCTTCCTCATATATTTATGCATCTGTGTATGTTCCTATATATTGTATGTATTTTGTATACTTTGCTACTGGTAACATCATGTAATGCATTAGATTACAACATTCGTTTCATTGTCGGTTGTAATAAAGAAGGGATAAAGAGATGATTGTGTTCGTATAAATGGTAAGCGAGGAAGAAATTAGAGAATGGTGGAATCGAAAGATAGAAAATTATAATCGGAATTATGCTACAAGGAACAAGTTGACCATTGCTAGGGCCAAAGAAAAGTTTATCACCAAAGCACATGAAAAATTTATAGAAATTGTACCTCATGAAATAAAGAAATCGTTCGATCTAATTCATGAACAAAATCAACCCTTGAAATGAAAGAGAATTGATCCACAAACTTAACAACAAAGGACAGACGAACTTGTAAGAGTGGCTCAAGAAGATAAGTGGCAACTACTGTGAAGAAAAAACTATCGAATAAAGGACCTTCGTCGATGAAATCAAAGCAAGATTTTATAAAACTTCCATGAATCTTTCTTCGTTATGATGCCGACTCTTCTATTTAAATCTTTAATTGAAAAGAGAGTTGGCCACATAGTCGAGTCTCAAACTTTGTTGGGCCTCGGTGCAACCTTAGAATCGCAGTAGAAACAAAAAGACTAGGAGCGTTTTGTCCGTGAGCATGAGTGGAAATATTTTCTTAGCAAATGAACAACATTATTGACCCCACATCTATCGCGTGTTAGTAGTCGGGTCGGAAATGGGGTGTTCATTGACCACATGTGTGAATAAATAAATGATGTTAATTGAAAAGAAAAGATGAGAATGAATCCCTACAAGAAGCCAAGTCTACCTCGACGGAATAAATGTCATGCAGACCATAAACAAACAACAAAAAAATTAAAGAACAGAAAGAGAAAAAAATATACAAGCAACGGTAGCAGCTCAAAGATATTGCAAGTCCAATACATGAAAAAACAAGTGTAAAGAAACCGGTTGAGATGTTTGAGCAACCAAAAGATCTACTTGATTCGACAGAAAGTTAACCATATGAGAGAAAGGGTGAGGTGTCGACATTGGTTAATAGGTCACATACGGCGACGTTGTTGACCCTGTAGTCATTACATATTGCAATTCTTGATGCCTCCACTCTCGTCGACTCTGTATCAATAATAATGACGAGTGGCCCGACTATTAAACAAATCATTGGGAAAGATCTGACTCCTTGGACAAGGTGACAGCAGCATATGGATTCAACTAGATCAATGTGAACGAATTACGAATTGACTAATGATTCAACGACCACCACATGGTAATTGGATTACCTTTACACCTGAGTTCGAAAGACATAGTTTTAATTTATTCTATTCAGATCATGTGGAGGCACCCCCCTTCCAGCAACGTTATTTATTAAATCTCCCAGGCCATCAATGATCTGACCAATCGATAAAGACTCTCTAGAAGATTTAGGATTATCTTGGTACAAAGGCCACCCTCTAGAAGTAAGTATACTAAGCCAACATAAATAAGTAAGTTTTTTTTTCATTGCGCACTCATCCCCTGTAAGTAATAAAATTAAAAACTTAAGTTCTAGTAAGATGGCTTACCATCATCCAATTCATGCCCCTATTTATGAGGGAGAGGAAGATCCAAAGAAACATTGGTTTATTTGTTAAACACATCTATTATTGTCAGCATCCGTCGAAGGATTTGGGCAAATTTTTCTATCATTTTGTCCCTTTGTCACACAAGGGCTTCCTTAAGCAACATCTTAATAGGATCTCCTACTCCCTCGTCTCTCTTTTCTTCCATCATGGGAGGTTGTTGATGTTGACCGCCCATGATGGACAATGCATAGAGAAACAATAAAAAGCAGACCACTTTGATACCATTGATCTGAGTTTGTGTGAGAAGGAAATGAAAGAACATGAATAGAACAGAGTACATAGATATATATTCCAAAGAACACAATGATATACTAAAATTAAACTCTTTAACTTAATGGAATAGAACAAGACTGTAAAATGTATAATACAAAATAGCTAGAATGGTGGTAGTTGATATCTGAGAAGAGATGTGGCAGCTACGCTCATCTATAAGAAGCTAAGTTACAAATGAGGCCAAAAGGGTCGTTTTGTTAGTTTTATGAGCCTAGATACGATTTACAATCCTAAATAACTGGAAATTATTAATTAAAAATATATTAAGATCCTAAGTCATTACACAGCAGAAACACATAGGAAATCACACACATTTGACACTTAGATTTACCTTAGAAAACCTCGGCTGGGGAAGAACTGGCAAGCAATGAATTTTATTAAGAATAAAATCCTGGGCTCACATCCTGGGATATTGACTCACTGCGGAATAATACAATCACAGCAAGATAACCTAGCCCATAACCTACCTACTACCTCTGTATTTCACCTTCCTCCTTTCCTCTGACCTTGCCCCTACACGAACACATGTGGTTGAAAGTCCTTCTCCAACCACTCAATGAGATCGCACTCACTATGTGTGATTGATGTGTCACCTCTTCTCCTTAGGCTTCCTTTTATATCTTTACAATGACTAAAATACCGTGGGCCTTCTATATCTCGTAAGTGATTTTAGATCACTTGAGATCTACGACTACAACTTAATCTTTTGTTGACACAACTTAAGTCACATTTTAGCCATTATAACATAAAAGTCAATTTCCCTCTTAAGCAAGCTCCTAGAGAGGTCTTCTGAATGAATTATGTAGGCCCGACACCTGGCTTATTTAGAAATACTTGTCCGAGCTACAAAAATTAACACTTTTAGCATAAAGTATCAACAAGAAAATATTAAACATAAAAAACCCAAACCCTAGAAGATGAAACACCAAAATATTTGTGGGCCCCATTGTGGTTAATATATACGTCAACTTCTCGAGGGCATAACATTTGCATACAATCTCCATTTGGGGCGCTTGGCAGCCTGTTAGAAGGGTTGGCCAAAAAGTATAAATTCTGGATGGATCAGTTGATGCCTTCAACTATAGAATAGGTGGTGTCATGACACAAAATGTCGTTTAGGGCCTCAAAACGACGCTAAAAGATTAGGACCCAAAAAACCGTAAAAAAATGCCAAGTTGGAAAGTTGTGTTTCAGCCGGTGGATGAAGTGGGTGGTCATCGATGTCCATCTAGATCAATTTCCGATAAGGGTTCATTAAGGTTCTTCTTTGTTGAATGAGGATAAACTAGCTTGGACCTATGCTTCGTAGACTAAATTCGATCTCCTCCTCCCTTGAATATTTTGAGTGAATATTCCTCTAAAGCCATCATTGATCTTGCAATAAAAGATTTTATATGTAAATTCAAAGGATTATGGTCGTAGGCTTGAATTCTCTGTAAATGGATTAGCAAGTTTGGGAAATTTATTGATAAAAATTCCTTGGAATTTCAATTTTTTTAAAGGAGATCATTTTCTCATTGTCTTCTCTCATAAAATACAAACGTATAACCCTTCAAGGAAGTCCTTAGTTTTAACAAAATTCAATTCTCTCCTATAATCCTTGGCATCCAAATTTCAATGTAGGTCCCAATGTATATTTTGAATGTCATCTTCAAAAGCATTGGGAACTACTTCCCAAATTTCTTTTCAAGGGAGATACCTTTAAATGGATTCATTTTATACATAAAGATATATGTTGAAACAAGAGAAGATAAGAAAATTTTATTAATATCCAACTACTAACTACAAATAGGTTAAAGGTGTTGCTAAGTACAATAGTGTGGGATATAAAGTGGAAGAGAAAATGTTGCTCATATTAAAATCATCAAGCAAATAGAAACTATGATATGCTCTATAAGGTATAATGTCTAAGACCATAAAAATGAGAAGGAAAAAGCATGCAAGTATTGTTGGGAACCCAATAACAAAACCTCTAGTTAAGGAGAGAGGATATCCTGCAAGAGGAGTACATAATTGGTAGATCCTATCTCCTTCTATGATATATATTTAGTTTTGACTCAAAGCCAATGAGACCCCACTTAGTTGGAATTCAGGGAGAAGGACGAAATGGCATAGTTAGCTAGAGGGTTTGTGGTGATAGGAAACTAATATATATACGAGAGAAGGTCCTAGTTGGACAAAACATAATCGACCACGCTGCTACCCCCCTCCTAGTATGAGAGAAGCATATTTACCTATTGGAATTCAAAAGCACAAGAGGTTGTTTAAGATCAATAACTCATAGGATCCATTGAACTAAAAAAAGTGCCTTCCATGGGGGGTGCCAAAGCATCATCATAAATCCTATGAAGTTCCATTGAATCTAAATATATCTCATGAACACAAAAGACATCCCCAGGCCTAGCATGAAGTCGTATTTGGAGAGATATGGTATGAGTATTGAAGTTTAGTAAGAGAATGATATCCCCAAAGGTCAAGTATTGAATAATATTTGCATATAAACCACTATAAGGGTCCTTGTATAAGATCAAATGAAGAGAAAAACTTGAGGATGTAGGAGGGAAGTAACTAATGGTAGTGTATATGTCTTGGAAGAGGAGGGAAATTCCATAGATCTTGACCCACATGAATATATAGCAAGATCCTTTGAGGAAACCATGGTGACTCTATCCTAGAGGGAGTCCCAAAACAAAGAAGCAACACCCCTTGAACCATAAACATTGTTGTGAAACCTAGACTCATGTTTATAAATTGGAAGTAGTGATATCTTTGATAGGTAGGAATGGTCCTCGCATGGCTCATGTGGGTGTCACTAAAAATAGAATATTTGTTGGTTTGAGTGCATTGTAAATCAAATGAGAACACAAAATGATTCCATTACAATTCCAACAATCAATGGAGACCCCACTCTCACCCTAATGGGGTCATCATTTGGTGGACCCTAGTTAGGTCCATCCTAGGGGTTGAGTCTCTAATAATATCCCACGAGTTCATTAGTGAAGCCCCATTTCCCAACTCTCCAAGCTGCAACTACCTTATCCTAGGGCTATTTGAGCACAACAGGTTGGGCTCACATAATATCAATGTCAAGAAAAATCCCATCGGGTAGAGACTATCTTATACTAAGTTCCAAGGGCCTACAACATATATGCCAATCTCCTAAAATGGAGGAAGGGTGTGGAGTAAAAACCAAACCAAGCACTCTCCAAAGTCAAGCTAGGTAAGGGTGAGGTTATCGCAAATAAAAGGAACTCATGTTGGCATGGGATGAATATGGAGACAAGGGTATTGGGAGTCCCCTCACCTTCATATTTAGTTCACATTCTTTCTTGGTATGCTCCTCCAAGAGTTTTGTTTGAACATATTCAACCTCTACATGGGAAGGTGCCTTCTTTGTTGATGTATATGTAACTTCGGAAGCTATTCTGATGTATATTATCATTGTGTGTTGTTGTAACCCCATTGGAGATGTGTTTGGCCTCCTTGCGGGATGTCTTTATTGTATCTAGACCTTGAGGTACAACCTTTGTTGTAAGTCGGGGAAATAGTCTCAGTGTGATATCATGTAATGTTTATTTGGAGTCTCTCTAGGAGAAGTCGGCCCTGCTAGTGAGACAAGTTAGCCCCAATCATGTATTTGGTCAGTCACATGAAAGGTATAAATAGGGAGATGCTCTCCCTCATTTATACACACCTAACACTCTCAAGTTCGCATGAGAGAGAGAGAGAGAGAAGGAAGGAGAGATATATAGTTGTTGAATACTTCTTATTACTGGGTTTGATCATCTTATCACACAGTCTTTGTGACTGTACTATTATGAGGATGTTTGCGGGTTTTTTTCCTTTATGATTTCCTCAGCGAAAATCTGTGTGTCTTGTGTATCTGTTATTTCTTATGCATCTTGTTATACTTGTTATTCTTTCAGACAAAGATCCTAATTAGGCTAATAAGATCTAAGAAAAACTAACATGGTATCAGAGCCTCTCTGAAAGAAGGCACTATGCAACTACATAAACTAGGGCTTCCTAGTTCAAGGTGTTCTCCCCATAGATCATCAAGAAAAAAAGGGCTAGGCTAACTTGCCTCAGTAGGGTGCATCTTTTGGTGTAAGCAGTTTAAGATTTCAAGAAGTTTCATTTTTTACCGTGTCACTCGTGCCAGGAGAAACTAGGGCATCAAATTTCAGAGGACTCCCACCTCCATCTTCAGAAAGTGACCTTGCTGAGAAACTCGACTCAAGGAGGTGCATCTTTCTGTCTAAACAGAATTCCCAAACTCCAAGTTTGGAAAATTAGGGTTTCTATGACAAATCCTAGGTCATCCAGCTCCGGAACCAGGTCGAACACCTCAAATCAGTAAGATATAAATCTTTACTATTTTCATTTGAGGTTCTTATTTGAAAAGATGACTCACCATACTCAGCTTGAGGACAAGCTTGGAGGGGTTGATAACTTTCGGGCATGGAAGTACAAAATCTCCATGATTCTTGAAGAGAATGATTTGGATCAATAGATCACTAAAGAAGTTCCAGAACCAGAGGGAGATGAGGCTAAGGCTTATCATAAGAGAAGCATGGCTACGGCCAAGAGAATCATTGCAAATTCTATTAAGGATCACCTCATTCCCCATGTGTCTTCATTCAAGACAACGAAGGAAATATATGATGCTTTGACAAAGATGTTCGAAGGGAAGAACATCAACCAGATGATGACTTTGAGGAACCAGTTGAAGAATGTGAAGATACAGAACTTTGAGACTATACAGTCTTAGTTCACAAGGGTTGCTCAAATCAAAAAACAACTTGAAGCAGTTGAAGAGAATGCCGAAGAAGGAGAAATTGTAATGACTATGTTGAATGGTATCCCTAGATCATGGGACTCATTCATTCAAGGAATTTGTGCAAGAGGAGGTTGATCTCTTTTAGCAGACTTCGAGAAGAATGCACACAAGAATAAGCTTGACTCGTGACAAGAGAAGAGAAGATTGGAGCAACTGAAGATCAAGCTCTCACAGTTCACACCAGGAAGAACTTCAAGAAGAAGGAGAACTTTCATCACAACAATAAGAAGGACAAGAAACAAAAGAAGACCAAGAGAGATCCTTCCAATGTTCGATGCTATACTTGTGATGACAAGGTACACTTCGCAAGAGATTGTCCCATCAGGAAAAGGAGACACCATGCTCATATTTTTGAAGACAATGAACCAACAAACAAAAGATTTGGAAGAGAGAAGGATGATTTAGATGAAGAGTATGTGCTAATCTCAGCACTTACTGGCACTATCTCACATAGAAGCAATGATTGGCTTGTAGATAGTGGAGCTTATAAACACATGATGAGATACAAGGAATCATTCCTCAATATGTCTGAACATGAGTCACCACACAAGGTGAAACTTGGGGATGATTACCAGTACCCCATAAAAGGGAGTGGATAAGCTTCATACAAGATTGACTCCAAGAAATCCTTAAGGATGAAGGATGTGCTATATGTTTCGGGATTGAAGAATCTTGTCTCCATCTCTGCACTAGATGAAAAGGGAATTAGAGTTTCATTTGTCGATGGCCAAGTTCTAATGTCACCTAGAGGGAAGACAATAAAGGATGCAACAGTGATTGGAGAAGAAGATGGAGGCTTGTACAAGATAAAGCGACAGCCTGAACAAGTACGGGTTCATGAGTCAATTGAACCATGGCACCGAAGGCTTGCACATGAGCACTACCAATGGAAAGAAAAGTAGTCTCTGGACTGCAAGAGATCCAGGCAAAGCATGAAGGCATTTGCAAAGGATTTGCACAAGGAAAGAATGCAAAGAAGACATTTCCAAGCAGTGAGAGCAAGGCCAAAGGAATACTAGAGATAGTACACTCGAATGTATGTGGACCCATGTGTCTTAGGTCATTAAGTGGGTATGTGTACTATTTTTCCTTTAGATATTATTTATCATGTAAGACTTGGATATATTTATTTAAAGGCAAAAATGAAGTTTTCAGTAAGTTCAAGGAATATAAAGCCTTGGTCAAAAACCAAACCGATAGGAAGATGAAGAATCTGCAGTCAGATAATGGCGAAGAGTTCACTTCGAAAGAATTCAAGGAACTCTGCAAAGAGTCTGGGATTAAGAGGGAGTTGAGCACTCCATGCAATCCTCAGCGGAATGGGGTTGTAGAGTGAAAGAACCAAACCATCATGGAAGCAATAAAAGCAATGCTTCATGACCAGGATCTTCCTATGCACCTTTGGGCAGAAGCAACAAGGACATCTATGTATGTACAGAACCATACTCCTCATAGAGTACTTGACAACAAAACTCCGAAAGAAGATTTCTCAAGAGAGAAACCAGAAGTCATCCATCTTAGAATATTTGGCCGCCCAATGTACATACATATACCAAAGGAGAAGAGGACCAAGCTCGGTACTTCTGGGAGGAAGGGTATCTTCATAGGATACAGTGATAAATCAAAGGCCTATCAATTCCCAGTATTTAAGAAGACTGACATCATTAGAGACGTAACCTTTGATGAAGACTTGACATAATTCAGTTCCAGGAGGACACCTATTCAAGAGGTCGAGGAACTTGAAGATATGAGAGCCTGAGATATGGAAATTTGAGAAGCAATTCCAAAAGACCATAAATATCATGACATGGCAGAACCACAAGAATCGGTAGAGACAATCCTCGAGAAGGACTCCCACAAGAGGAAACCAACATGGGCATAGGAAATCATATGAGAAGCAGAAAGGGATGGCGCTCCAGAAGGAATACATAGAGAGAGAGAGAAAGGGAAAAGCCCTACAATAGCTATATGGCCCTACTGTGTGACATCATTGACAGAGAACCTTCCACCTATGAATAGGTTGCAGAAAAGAAAGAATGGAAGGACGCTATGATCGAGGAATATCAGTCGATCATGAATAATGATGTCTGAGAGATAGTTCTGAGATCGAAAAAGAAGTCTGTCGTAACTTCAAAGTGGATCTACAAGATCAAGCATGCTGCAGATGGAAGCATCGACAAATATAAGGAAAGTTTCATAGCACGAGGCTTCTCACAAAAAGAAGGCATAGAATACAAAGAGACATTTGCACCTTTGGTGAGGTACATTTCAATTAGGACCATACTTGCATTGGAAACAATTATGAGATGGAAAATACACCAGATGGATGTCAAGCCAACTTTCTTCAATGGTGTAGTCGAGGAGGAAGTGTACATGGAACAACCACTGCGATTCAAGACACATGACACGAAGACCCATGTGTGCAAATTAAATAAGGCTTTGTATGGATTGAAACAAGCACCAAGGACATGGTACAATAGGATGGATAGCTTCCTGATGAGCCTATGCTTTGTTGAAATATTGTAACTTCGAAGAATATTCTATATGTATTTCTTTGTGGTCCCCGATGGTCCTACCGGGAGAACCACTTGTATTACTTTGTACCTCGATACTCCTAATCGGAAGAACTAATAAGAGTCATGAGGCAGTCCCCTCTAATTGTAAAGGTGGGTCATTAGCACCCCAGTGTGGTTACTTGAGCCTACATGTGTAACTTGAGCCTACATGATTAACTCGAGCCTACATGACAGATGAGTTAACTTAAGTGAACGGATGAATATAAATAGAGGTGTAGTGCTCCTCATTTGTAACACACACTCTCACTTGAGTAGCGCACTTGTGGAGAAGAGAAGTAGCTGGAGAAGGAGGAGGATCAAGTTTTTGATCTCCTTGTTGGTTTTACCTTTTTACCTTTTTGGGGCATCTATATTGAGGAAGCTTTTGCTGGGTTTTTCCGTTTAGGGTTTTCCCAGGATAAATCTGTGTTGTTCTTGTGATACTGTTTCTTTCAGTGATCCTGTTTATATGCTTTTGTTATGAAAAATGAAATGATATACTGATGTCTTAGCTAAGCATATGAAAATTCAACATGGTATCAGAGCTAACCTGAATAGGACAGCTTTCACAAGCTATAGAAGCTAGGGCTTCTTACTTTTTGGTTCTCTCTCCACAATCAATCAGCAAAAGAAGGCTACGTTGACTCTCCATTGAAGGGTGCATCTTTCTGTCGAAGCGGAATTCGATTCCGAGCATTTTTAGTTTTCGGTGCGGGAAATTAGGGCTTCTTACTGAAGAGGAATTTTTGAGTGAGCCTGGCATAGGATTGCTCTCCTCATCAAAATTGAAGTTTAAAGACCTGGATCAAGATTTTTGGTTGGGTGAAACTCCGAGAAAGTCAAACCCTAGTTTGACCCCGAGCTAGAAAAACCCTAAATACTAAAACTGCTATGTTTTGGTACATTCGCTATATACCAAGATTGGCGAAGGCTCGGGAGTTGAAAATTGCAGAGGCCGAAGATAAAATCCTGATGTACACTATGTCCAAAATTCAGCCTCGGATTCACTATATTCTGGGAGATATGATCCGTCAAAGTTAGGGTTTCAGCCTCCTCCAGAATTCATCCCTAAACAAGACACCTGGGGAAAATTGCTATAGCGTGGGCTACAGAGGTCCAAATTAAATTCCTGAAGATGTTGCAGAAAGAGCACGGACTGTCATTTCTGTGGTCCTAATTTCAGAACCAGAAAATGAAACAATGACACGTGGCAAGCTGTACAACTTCGTTGTTCTGAACATTCCTGAAACAGGTCACCTTGGGAAAATGATCATAAATCCCAATTGGTGAAACCAATTCTGATGAAACCTATGGTGTTGGATCAAGGACATGCGAGGTTACCTTAGTGCGAAATTCCAGAGACAGAGGAGCTGTAATTTCGGAGATATAACAGAAGCAGTGACAGGCATTTCTACAAAAGAAATTGGAAAACTAGGGCTTCCTATTTCGAGAGCTTTCCTCCATTGTTTTCAGAAAATGAGTACATTGGACAGCTCCATTTGAAGAGATCTATCTTTCTATCCAATCATATCTAAAAGATTCCAAGTTTTGAAAATTAGGGTTTCTCTGACGAACCCTAGATTAGCCAGCTCCAAAAGCAGGACAGACACCTCAAATCGGTAAGATCTAATCTTTTGCTATTTGAATTTGAGGTTCTCATTTCAAGTGATATATCACATAAGCTTGTTGATAAGCTTGGTGAAGTTGACAACTTCCAAGCATGGAAGTATTTGATCTCTCTGAAGAAAATGAATTGGACACCTACATAAGTAGAGAGGCCCCAGTTCCATACGGAGATGAGGCTCAAAGCCTTACACAAGAAGAACTTGATCAAGGCCAAGAAGATCATTATTGATTCAATCACAGATCAACTTGTACCACAAGTGTCGCCCCTAAAGACACCGAAGATGTTTGATTCCTTGATCAAGCTATTTGAAGATAAGAACATAAATCAGAAGATGGATTTAAGAAAACAGTTGAAGAATGTGAAGATCTAGAATGCAGAACATCTTGAAGTAGTAGAAGAAGAAGAGGAGAATGCAGAAGTGGTGATAGCCACCTTGAATGGTCTCTCAGGATCATGAGATTCATTCATGCGAAGAATGTATGCCAGAAGGAAGTGATTACTTTCAGTTGACTTCGGGAAGAAGAAGAAGCTCGACTCATAAGAAGAGAAGAAGAAGATGGGAGCAATTGAAGATCAAGCTCTCACCATTCAAAGAAGATCCCTCAAGCGATGAGGAATGTGAAGAACTCAATTCTTGAAGAACCTCTTATCCATCTTATCATTTAAATAAGAAATGATGATGTCATGAATGAAGAAGATGATGAAGCAGAATGATCAAGATGGAGTTTACCCACGAAACAAATAAAAGATAAGTATTCAATTGTCACTTCATGATATTGTTTTGTTATACATTTAATTATATTCAGTTGATGTGTTATGCATGATAGATTGTTTGCATTAATGACTGTATACTACTAATATGCATGTGATGGGTAAGTAGCTCATGGTGCTCTCTATTGCTACTTATCTAGAATGAAGCCGCCTTGATGACATATTGGATTAGTGCACAATCTCAATAATGTCATGATAGAGATGTAAGGCATCTAGAAAGTTTATGTGAGATATGGATGAATGTTGTATTGGCTAATCAGTTGCATGATGCATAAGAATTTGTCGTTATGCATATGTTTTACGAAATAGTTATAACCATGCAGCTGGTGCATTTGAATTGTAGGGAAGGTCCTGTACAACCTCCTACAAGAAGAATGAGACTTGTTCTGAAGAACAAGTGATGACAATTCAAGATTCACTGCAATAAAATCCGAAGCTCCCAGGGTCAGAGACACCATGACGGAAGAAAGAGCTTCAGAGAGCAGTAGATCCACCTCGAAGGATGAAGACCACCATGGGTACGAGAGATAACTCAAGATGAAGAAAAGAATGCTATGAAAGAAGCTATGATCAAAGAATAACAGTTGATCATGGGGAATGATGTATACGATATGATTTCGAGAAGTACATAGTATCCTCCATATGGATCCACAAGAACAAGTGTACAAAGCAAGGTTCGTGATTTTCCTCAGAAAGAATAGACTATGGCATGACATACTCTATTGACTAGTATATATCAAGCATAGAACCACCTGTATAGAATGAAGAGGGAAGATGATACTCCACTTCAGGGGGAGTGATTACAGAAGATATCTGAGTTCGACATGGTACGACATGATGGATAGCTTCGTGATGGATCGAGACTTTACCAAGAGTAAAGTGGGTTCCAACCTTCAAGGTTGAATGCAGAAGACTAGGATATGTTGATGACCTGACAAAACGAACTCATGGAAGATGTTATGATGAAAGAATACTAGAATGATGTTTGGGATATAGTACTCAAACCAGAAAGTAAGAATGCGGTATCTTCCAACTGGATTTGCAAGATAAAATATGTTGATAATAGAAGCAAGGAAGGACTTGTGGCTAGAGGTTTCTATCAGAAAGAGGGAATTAATTCTGAAGAGACACTTACTTCAGGAAGTAAGGTACACTTCCTTTAGAACTATCATGGTAGTTTCTTCCATGATGAAGTAAAGACAAGCCTTCCTTAATGGAATGATTGAGGAAGAGTTTTATATCAAATAGTCACAAGGATTTGAAGTTGAAGACAGATGGACTCACATATGCAAGTTGAAGAAGGCCCTCTATGTCCTGAAGCAAGCTCCCAGAGCTTGGTATGGAAGAATAGATAGTTTCCTGACGAGCATGGGCCTTGCCAAGAGTAAAGTCGATCCTAACCTTTACTACAAGGTTGTAGAAGATGAACCTGTCATCCTGTTATTATATGTGGATGACTTATTCTTGACACGGAATGAGAAATAGATCATGGAAAGCAAGAAGAAACTAGCAGAAGAATTTGAGATGAAAGACCTTGGGTTAATGCATTATTTCATAGGTCTGGAAGTATGGCAAAGTTCAGAAGGAATCTTTCTCAACCAAGGAAAGTATGCGGTAGAGATATTGAAAAGATTCAATATGTTGGAATGCAAAGCCATGACCACACCCATGGACTCCAACCTGAAGCTGTTAGCTGATGACTCATCAGAGTTAGTGGATGTGACTCACTACAGACAGATCATTGGGTCATTGATGTACTTGACAAATACCAGACCAGACATTTGTTTTGCTGTGAACACCTTAAGTCAATATCTTGTTCAACCAAGATGGGTTCACCTAGTAGCTGCAAAACATGTGATGAGATATCTGAAAGGGACTATAGACTTTGGTCTATACTATGATGGTAGCCATGAGTATAGATTGTATGGCTACACAGATGCAGATTGGGCTGGAAGTATCTCAGACAGGAAAAGCACATCAAGTAGATGCTTGTGTTTGAGGTCTGCTATGAGTTCATGGTTTAGCAGGAAACAGTCAAGTGTTTCTCTTAGCACGGTTGAAGCAGAATACATAGCAGATTCCTCTACTAAGTTGTGAAGCCATATGGCTTCAGAAGCTGATATCGGGTCTCTTTGACCTGAAGATGGATACTACAATGATTCTATGTGATAACCATAGTTGTGATGACAAAGAACCATGTGTTCCGACGTAACACATAGAAATCCGGTATTTCTACATACAAGATAAGATGCAGATGATGATACTGTAGATGCAAATGATGGTGATTCAGTATTTCTATACTAAATATAGAGATGATGATGTTTCAGTATTCCCATACTGAAGATATAGATGATATTTCAGTATTTACATATTGTAGATGCAGATGATGGTGATTTCGTATTTCTATACTGAATATAGAGATGATGATGCTTTTAGTATTTCTATACTAAAGATATAGATGATGATGCTTTCAGTATTCACATACTGAAGATGTAGATGATGACGGTTTGGATGTTGATGTACCGACGAAGCCTCTGCCTCGAGTAGAGTTCGAACACTTTCGAGACAAGCTTGGTGTTGTTCGGAAAGACCTTCCTCGAAAGGGGGAGTAGTGATGTTGCAGTGGGATTGTATCATCCCTAGGCATTTGCCCTAAAGTGATCCGGAGACCTCGGTCCTCGAGAATGAAGAGGCATTGTATCATCCCGGGACATCTGTCCACAATGGATCCGGTGACCTCGGTCCTCGAGAACGTGGTGGGATTGTATCATCCCTGGGCACTTTCCCTAAAGTGATCCAGAGACCTCGGTCTTCGAGAATGAAGAGGGATTGTATCATCCCAGGACATCTATCCATAATAGATCCGGTGACCTCGGTCCTCGAGAATGTGGTAGGATTGCATCATCCTTGGACATTGTCCTAAAGTGATAGGCACTGATTCTCCCATAATCAATCCGGTGGCTTCGGTCCTCAAGAATGTGGTAGGATTGCATCATCCTTGGACATAGTCCTAAAGTGATAGGGACTGATTCTCCCGTAATCAATCTGGTGGCTTCGGTCCTCGAGAATGTGGTAGGATTGTATCATCCTTGGACATAGTCCTAAAGTGATAGGGACTGATTCTCCCGTAATAAATCCGGTGGCATCGATCCTCAAGAATGTAGTAGGATTGCATCATCCTTGGACATAGTCCTAAAGTGATAGGGATTGATTCTCCTGTAATCAATCCGGTGGCTTCGGTCCTCGAGAATGTGGTAGGATTGCA
>LPNX010633136.1:238265-265864 GCA_001517045.1 Pseudotsuga menziesii
TTTTTGTGATATTGTTTTTTTCAGTGATCCTATTTATATGCTTTTGTTATGAAAAATGAAATGATATACTGATGTCTTAGCTAAGCATATGAAAATTCAACATGCTTTACCAAGAGTAAAGCGGATTCCAACCTTTACTTCAAAGTTGAAGACGAAAGACCAGTGATGCTCCTACTATATGTTGATGACTTGTTTCTAACAGACGAAGAGGAACTCATTAAAGATGCAAGGAGAAGACTTGCTACAGAGTTCGAGATGAAATACCTAGGTATGATGCACTATTTCTTAGGCATGGAGGTGTGGCAGTGTGCAAATGGGACCTTCCTTGGTCAAGGAAAGTATGCAGTGGATATTCTAAAGAGATTCTGAATGTTGGATTGCAAATCGATAGCCATACCTATGGAATCTAACTTGAAGCTTTTGAGTGATGCTTCATATGAGATGGTTGATGCCACGATGTGTCATCAGATGATTGGCTCATTGATGTATCTGACGATTACGAGACCTGAAATATGCTTTGCGGTGAAGACCCTGAGCCAGTTCCTAACGGATCCGAGACATGTTCACCTAATAGTTGCAAAGCATGTACTGAGGTGCCAAAAAGGTACAATAGATTATGGTCTCAAATATGATGTGAATCAAAAGATTAACCTACATGGTTATGTTGATTTAGATTGGGAATATAGAGCCATTGACAGGAAGAGAACTTCATGTTGTTGCTTTAGTTTGGGATCTAGAATGATCTCCTGGTTCAACAAGAAGTAATTGTCACATGCCCCAATTTTGCAAAAACAATTCTATATTATTTGAGGAACAATATGTTAAATTTTATGCTAAGTTGTAATTGATGACCCAGTGGGGTCAAGGATATTTTATGTAAATTCTGAGTATTTTATTATAAATAAATAAATGAGGAGACAACAGCTTAGGAGAGTTGTTAAAAGAGTGTTTACTAGTCAAATTGGTGGAGGAGACTGGGTGGAGAGAAAACTGACATGTAGCAGCATCCTCAAACCACTTCCAACTATTGCAGGTGGCAACTCCCTACATTTGTGGTCATGATTCCCCAAGAAAGTGGAATCAGAGCAGGTGGCTCAATTAATGAAAACTGACCCAAAAGACCTAGGCAATCTTTATAAAAATTCCCATTGAAGAGAGCTGAGACTGCTCATTCTAGAGAAGTGATCATTCAGGTTGAATGAATGTACTTCAGAGAAATTCAATGGAAGGGAAATTTGGAAAGTGTTTGAGGGGATAACTGTTGATTGATCTAGTGCAGCTTTTAAGCTGTAGATCATACTGTTGAGAGCAAAGTATTTTACTGAGGTATTGAACTACTAGTCAGTTGATAGAGGGTTCTACTGTTTGCATTCTCCACCCAGTGCTTAGCCAAGAAGACCAGGAACAGGCTTGGGGGTCCTGAAGAAGCGTTGTTTGAGTGCTCTTCAGGAGATTGCTAGGGAGGAACGGCCTCCTAAAGCTGTTGTCGTCTGTCCTCAACAGGTTCTATGTTATTTTATTTTACTGTGTTAGTTAAATAAATCTTAGTTTAACTGCTATATGAATGATAACAGTTCAGTTTGTGAAATGTAAACTTAGTATTCTTATTAAATTGTTATAGAAATGAATTGGATTTAGAGAATAATGTGTTAGAATGTAAATAAATTTCTAAACTGTGTTTTTCCACACCTAGAAACCAGGTCGTACTCTAGCACAGATAGAATGCTTTAAGTAGATAAGAGAATGAAAATAGTAGGTAGGATTGTGTATCTGTAAATAGCAGAGCAAATTATTTCAATGTTTAAAATATTATGAAGGAAAAACAGTGTTATAATTTATTTGTGTTTACTGTTTTTACCTAGTATAACTAAATAAAAATGCAGAAAAGAAACAATAAACTAAATTGGACTTAAAGTAATAGTATACAGTTAAATATATAAACAAGCTATTAACCACACAGTTATCTTTTAAAAATAACCACTAAATCTTAAACTATTACATAGTATAAACTAGATTAGGCTTATGTTAAAAACCCTTAATTTATAAAGAGTAAACAGAGTTACAGAGTTTACTTTCCATCCTTTAGAGAACTCTGAATAAATTCTATGTATAGAATAGTAAATAAAAACAAATGTAAATATAAACAATAAATAATATAAGAACTAAGAATTTACATTCATAGAAACTACTTTATATTTACCAGACAGACTTATAACCTATGAAGGAAGAACCTTAGGGTTGAAACCTTAACTACAAATTTATCTATTTATAAATTAAATTATTCAAGTTTTAATCCATTTACATTAATAGATATGTCAACAAATTACAGCGTGTACTTTAGACTGTTTACAGTCTTTTCTTAAGACAAATATCTTTATAAATAAGTAAATAAAAATATAGATAATAGGTTAATGAACAACCATACACCTGTAATAGCCAAACTGAAGCAATAAGAAATGGTGCCTAAGTAATAATTAATTTAAGAATATATTTTACACAAGGGTTTTCTTTCCATTTCACCCTAACTCTTATATTATGGACAGGTAAGTATAAAACTATAAATTTTACATTACGACTGATCTACGGTCCTCACATTAACAATAATTACTTACAAAAGATAACTTAAACAGTAATTTTCTTCACTGATAGTTGAAGAAGGAAGAAAAAAACCCTAATTACACAGAATCATAATTTACAAAATTACAAAACTATTGCAAACACGAGAGAGAGCTCGAAGTTAAAATCCTTCTTAAAAACCAAATGTATTACATTGTCACGTCGTAAGGCTTAAAACTTAACCGAAATACATCCCACAGCTCAAGGCCGGTATTACCCAACATCGTAGCAAGGGTTTGTAAATAAAAACTAGAAAACAACTTATTAAAACCTCCTATCTAACAAAGAAACCGAATAGGCTTTCAAGCACTGAGTTCTCCTTCAACAACCCTCAATACAAGAAGGGAAAACCCCTTTTTGAATTCAAGGCTTACCAGTTAGGGCCACAAGCCACTGAAGTTAGTCATCGGTTTCCTTCCACCGAAGCTTGAAACTGTCACGGGTTCCTGTACAAGCATATTACCGAGCATTAGTTTGAGGCTCAGTTTAAAAACATAAAAACCCTAACTGTGTTATTAATTTGACAGAGAGTCTCCATAACAAAAACTGAGTTATTTACCTGTAAATAGAAGAGTTGTCGAGCAATGAAGAGATTGTCACCAGCTTCGCAATGGACACACAAGAGTTTCCAAACCCAACGCCGACCGTGGAGTAAAAACAGTGACAAGGAAGCTTAAGCCTCGCAAAGTCGTGACAGGCCACGAGAATAACAAGACTGAGCTATGGACAGGCCGATAGCCAAACACAAAAACAAGTAAACACTCGCGCTGTAAGGTTCACAACCACAAAGGTTTGCAATCAAAGACTGAGTTTTGGAAACTACAACAACATCAAACAAAAGCTTTGGAGCAAGCAAGCAAAGGAACATCCTCTCATGGCAGCTATGGAAACCACACAAAGCAGCCCGCAGGCCAGCGAAAACTTCGAAGGCAAATGACAAAGCTAGTAGGGTTTTCAAGTCTTTTAAATCGCCAATGCATGGACAGGAGGTGACCACATGCCCTCCAATTCTTTTACCCATGCCAGGGTCGAGTCCATAGTCCATCTGTGGTTTCAATCATCAAATTATTAATACAATAATATAAACAAACTATGCACAAGACTATGGAGTGCATATATATATTATTCACCAATGATAACACATAAACTATATCATTGTGTATGATAGTTTCGAGGATTGTGTTTTTGATTAACGGTGATTTCTTAACGTCGACCCTGGTGAAAGGTTGTAACAACTTTGTCATTTGAAGAATCCCAATGTCAACCATGCATTAGAACCTTTCCAATTAACAATTGATATGTATACTTGCAAAACGATGATAAAATATTCACATATTATTTTGAAGTTCAAACTTTATTATTTGTAACCGATGGCTTAGAATGGTTATAATATATGGAGTTTGACTATAAGAGTAAAATTATATAAACCATGACAATCACAAGTCTCGACCTTGGTATAAGCTTTCACAAATAATAGTTTGTATACTCAACTTGACAATAATAATAATAATAGACCCTATCATTTTTTTGGCAAAGATAGTTTGTGATTGTTTATGTTTGCTTGTTCTTAGCATAGTATAAGAATCTTGGTCATATTAGTTCCACTCAAGGTAGACTTCATATTAGAAGTTCTATGTAGAAAAATCTACCATAATAGTTATTATAAACAACAACTTGTTATAAGTGAGGCAACATGATAATAGTAAATTTACAATGGAATAAACCATGCTCAAGGTCTATAATTATTGGAATAACACTGACAATATATTTACCAATGACTTAGACTTATGAAAGTGATGGTAGATAGTATTACATCATGAAATGATGCATTTAATTACAATGACCAAACTTATAATGTCAAGGATATTTCCAGGAAGCAAGCAACAATCAGATTGGTACATTATAAATAATATGGTATTGTATGTTGTTACAATAATACATGCAGCAAGGCGATAATGTAAGTACTGAAGTTTATAACTTGATGATAAGCATATTTACATACAAGCAACAAGTTGATAATTTCCATAACTAGTAAGTTAGAGATAAAATTGAAACATGTACTCTATTGGAAATCTTTACTATCAAGATTGATAGAAGTATTTCCGTCAATAAAAGGCAGTACAGATAAATATAACATTAGCGTTATAAGCATATTAAAATAGGAGTAAATGTAAGACAAAGAACATGAGCTCTAAACTCATTGTAAATATATTTTGCTTCGCTAAGTGGAATAAAGATAACGATCCTTATATCTGAACTTAAATATTGTCTGAGAAAAACAAAGTCTAAAGAAAACAAATACGCTTAAATGCGTTACCTCATCAAAGCTTGTTAAGAATAATCAGTTTATTGACTAGCATATTAACATGCAACAGAATTACTTCTTGCTACCTTATGAAATAACTTCTATTGGATCGATCGTTACCTGTTGAACCTATAAGAATCAGTAGTCTTTCTGCGTTAGCATAAATTCTAAGTAAGCCCTAGTTTTCAAAGATAGGTTTCACCTACTTGCCAAAAGTAAACTTGTTAGTAAAACTGAAAGAAAGCTGAATGCAGGTCAATCTTATATACATTACGAAAATGAAAGTTGTATTAGTTATCGTAATATAAAACTGATTAATACTAAATGTTAGACTGTTTCATTTTCCGCTAACCGCTAGCATTTAGTAAACTTCGTATTCAGACATTTTATGTTGTCTTAAAAATTTTAAATTTTTATGAAATTTTGGGGTTTTGACATGTGGTATCAGAGCACAAGGTTCAAACACTAGGCCTTGATGAAGCTCAACTTGCTTATATGAAACAGTGTATTAAATCATTTTGCTGATGTTGTTTTCTTTTAATGTTATTCAACAGAGAAATTTGTTTCTGAGTTTAACAACAGGTATGGAAAGACTGGAGGAATATGCGAAAGAGGAATCTCCCTTTACTGAACAAAAAAATTTACAAAGAGACCCTATACAAGAAGACTTAACCACTAATTCCTCAGAACTTTTACAAACAGTAAAAGACTTAAAATCTGAAATGGAATCTGTTAAAAAAAAATGAAAGGATTCTGAGAGCTTGGGAGGAGCTGAATCGTATCCTAACAGAAAGATTTCAAACTGAGGGAAGTGGTAAAAGAGCTGATTCAGAAGATATAAGTCACCAACATAAATATAAAAAGATTAAACAGACTAAAAATGAAAGCAACTCATCTTCAGAGGTATTTGGTGATCAACGCAATTTTCATTCCACTAGTGATAGTAGTGACAACAACTATTATACTAAAAAGAGAAAATATAAACCTTATGAGGAAATTTCTGGGGAGTTTAAAAAGATTAAACCGCCAACATTTAATGAAGAAACTGAGAAGGAGGAGGAAGCAGAATCTCGGTTATCTGGGATGAAAAAGTACATCCAGATTTATAACTATTCTAACCAATTAAAGGCTAGAATGACTATCTATAATCTTTCAGGGAAAGCTGATATATGGTGGCAAGATTTAAAGAGAGTGAAAGGAATAAGAGAAGAACGTAAATTGGAGTGCCTTCAAGAAGTACTTTAAAAAGAAATTTTTATGTGAACAGTATTATGAAGAGAGGGCAAAAGAATTCTCTGAGCTTAAATTAGGTACAATGACTATGAAAGATTTGAACAGCAAGTTTTTAAGTCTACTTAGGTATGTGCCATACCTTGTAGATGAGAAACCGAAGGCAGTGTTCCGGTTCCTCAGCTGCTTACCTTATCACATAAAGGATAGGATTGAATATGACAATCCAAAAACTCTGGAAGAAGCTATGAAGAAAGCCAATTTCTGTTATGAACAGAACCGGAAAAGAGAGAGCATGGCCAATTGGAAGGCCAAAAAAAATAATAATAATGATCAAAAGAAGAAAGGATTTGTGCCCAATTGGAATTCTAAAAATAATAAGGCCAGAAACTTTCCTAACAAGAACTTCCAAGGGAATAAGAATAATTCACCAAACAATCAGAATAATCCAAAGGGTAAAGAGTCTGCTAATAATCATGGTAATTACACAAAGAACTTTGAACGCAAAGAACCCATAAAGTGTTGGGAGTGTAATGGCCCACATTATGCCTCAGTCTGTCCTAATAAAAAAAGACTATCAGTAATATCCATACAATACAGAAGGAGATGATTGTTGGAAACTTAGCGAGGACTATGCCCAGGATCAATGCAGCCTTGGAGAATCGACAGGCAGACTATCAAACTTCCATGGTGGAAGTAGAACTTGAGATAAACCAAACCCCTATAGCTATTTTAATTGATCCAGGAGCTATTCTAAGTTATATTTCACCTAAATTGGTAGAAAAATGTAAGCTGCCTGTTGAAAAATTTGAAAGTTCTTGGTTGATTCAGTTAGCCACTAGTGCAAAAAGGAAGGTAACTTGTTTTGTAAAGAAATGTGCAGTAGTTATGGATCAATTTGAAACTTTTGTAAAGCTTAATGTACTACCTCTTGGTTCTTACGACTTACTAATCGGTATGGATTGCTTAGAGCAACATACGGTGATCTTAAACTGTTATGATAAAACATTTACTTGTATAAATAATGATGGAAAATCAATAAGTGTAAAGAGAATCCCTAGAAAAACAACCATAAGGCAGATTTTTGCTCTACATCTTAAGAAAGCTATTATGAAAGGTTGTAATGCATAAATATCTAGATAAGTCTGTGGTCGTGTTTATCGACAACATATTAATCTACTCGAAATCAGAAGAAGAGCATAAAGAACATTTAAAAATTGTTTTGCAAGAGTTACGAAATCATCAACTCTTTGCAAAGTTTAGTAAATGCGATTTCTTTAAGGATGAAATCCAGTACTTAGGTCATGTGGTGACTAAGGAAGGAATTTCTGTGGATCTCGGAAAGATAAAGGTGATTGAAGATTGGTCGATTCCTAAAGATGTAACCGACGTTCGATCCTTCATGGGAATTACCGGTTATTACTGGAGATTCATTGAAAGGTTTTCGAAAATCGCAAATCCGATAACTTCTTTGCAGAAGAAGGGAAAGAAATTTGATTGGAACCAGAAATACGAGAATAGTTTTAAAAAGTTAAAAACTTTATTAACCAGCTCACCTATTTTAAGAATAGCTGATCCAAATAAAGATTTTGTAGTGTGTACTGACGCCTGCAATGATGGTTTAGGTGGAGTATTGACTCAAGAAGAGCATGTTATTGCTTATGAGTCTAGGAAATTAAAAATTCATGAAAATAATTATGCAACTTATGATTTGGAATTAGTTGTTGTTATACATGCTTTGAAGATGTGGCGTCATCATTTAATTGGAAGAAAATTTATTCTAATGACTGATAATAAATGACTAAAATATCTTTTAGATCAGCCTAATCTAAATGCTAGACAAGCTAGGTGGCTAGCTTTTCTAAATGAGTATGATTTCGAAATTCAGCACATTAAAGGGAAAGAAAATAAAGTCGCTGATGCATTAAGTAGAAATGCAAGGCTGAACTTTGCAGCAATTATCAGCACTTATACAACAAATCTTGAAGAACAGCTTAAAGCAAAGATAGAACAGGATGAAATTTACCAAAATTTACAAGCAAAAACGAAAGAAAATTCAACAGAAAGTTTAAGTAAAGGGTATAGTTTGAATGAAAAATGATTTTTACTATATAAAGATAGAATGTATGTACCTAATTTACCTAAAGTTAAGTTATTAATTTTAGATGAAATCCATAAAACTCCATACTCATGCCATCTAGGTTATCAGAAGACTATAACTATGTTAAGAAAAGAATATTTTTGGCCAAACATGAAGACTGAACTGGCAGAATATATCGCTAGGTGTTTTGAATGTCAGCAGGTAAAAACCGAACATCAACACCCAACTGGATTACTTCAGCCACTTCCCATTCCTAGCTGGAAATGGGAGATAATTAGCCTTGATTTTGTTACTGGACTGCATAAAAATCAGAATCTAAATGATTCTACAATGGTAGTAGTTGACAAATTGAGTAAAGCAACCCACTTTATACCTGTTAAAACTACGTATAAAGCTGCAAACATAGCTGATATCTTTCTAAAGCAAATTTTTCGACTGCATGGGATACCGAAAGCTATAATCTCAGATAAAGACCCTAAATTTACAGGTAACTTTTGGAAATCTCTGTTTAAAGGATTAAATACTACATTAAATTTAGTACTTCGTTCCATCCTCAAACTAATGGACAGACTAAAAAAGTAAACCAAGTACTGGAAGATTTACTAAGAAAGTATGTAAAAGATCAGTCAGGTAAATGAGAGGATTATTTGCATCTGGTGGAATTTGCTTATAATAATAATTATCAAGCTTCAACCAAATTTAGTCCTTTCGAAATCTTGTATGGAAGGAAGTGTAACACTCCTATCTCTTGGAGTAATCCTGTGGACAGATTAGTATTAGGTCCTGAACTATTGAAAGAGATGAAAGAAATTGTAAAGTAGGTACAAGGTAATCTGAAAATTGCGCAAGATCGATAGAAAAGTCAAGCAGACCTTAAAAGAACTCCAAAGGAGTTTCAGGTAGGTGAACATGTGTTCATCAAGGTGAGACCCAAAAAAAGTTCTTTGAGGTTGGGTAGTTGTGCAAAACTAGCACCTAGTTACTGTGATCCTTTTGAAATACTATCCAGGATTGGACAAGTAGCTTATCAATTAGCATTACCACCGAATTTAAGAATTCATAATGTTTTTCATATTTCTGTATTAAAGAAATATGTTCATGATGCTACTCATGTTGTTAACTGGAATGATGTACTGGTAGAATTAGAAGGAGATTTTCTGATGGAACCGGACTATATCCTCGGGCGAATGGAGATCGCACTTCGGAACTGCACCATTGGTCAGGGGAAGATGTAATGAAAGCACCTTAGTCCAGACGAAGCCACCTGGAAATTGGAAAGTAATATGCGAGATGCATATCCAATTCTGTTCCAGGGGAATTCTGAGGACGAAGAATAAATAACATCGAGGACAATGTTATAATTTAAGGGGGTGTATATGTCACATGCCCCAATTTTGCAAAAACAATTTTATATTATTTGAGGAACAATATGTTAAATTTTATGCTAAGTTGTAATTGATGACCCAGTGGGGTCAAGGATATTTTATGTAAATTCTGAATATTTTATTATAAATAAATAAATGAGGAGACAACAGCTTAGGAGAGCTGTTAAAAGAGTGTTTGCTGGTTGAATTGATGGAGGAGACTGGGTGGAGAGCAAACTGACATGTGGCAGCATTCTCAAACCACTTCCAACTGTTGCAGATGGCAACTCCCTACATTTGTGGTCATGATTCCCCAAGAAAGTGGAATCAAAGCAGGTGGCTCATTTAATAAAAACTGACCCAAAAGACTTAGGCAATCTTTATAAAAATTCTCATTGAAGAGACCTGAGGCTGCTCATTCTAGAGAAGTGATCATTCATGTTGAATGAATGTACTTCAGATAAATTCAATGGAAGAAAAATTTGGAAAGTGTTTGAGGGGATAACTGCTGATTGATCTAGTGCAGCTTTTAAGCTGAAGATCATACTGCTGAGAGCAAAGTATTTTACTGAGGTATTGAACTAGTCAGTTGACAGAGGGTTCTATTGTTTGCATTCTCCACCCAGTTCTCAGCCAAGAAGACCAGGAACATGCTCGGGGGTCCTGAGGAAGCATTGTTTGAGCGCTCTCCAGGAGATTGGTAGGGAGGAACGGCCTCCTAAAGCTGTGGTCCTCTGTCCTCAACAGATTCTATGTTATTTTATTTTACTGTGTTAGTTAAATAAATCTTAGTTTAACTGCTATATGAATGATAACAGTTCAGTTTGTGAAATGTAGACTTAGTATTCTTATTAAATTGTTATAGAAATGAAATGGGTTTAGAGAATAATGTGTTAGAATGTAAATAAATTTCTAAACTGTGTTTTTTCACACCTGGAAACCAGGTCGTACTCTAACACAGATAGAATGCTTTAAGTAGATAAGAGAATGAAAATAGTAGGTAGGATTATGTCTCTGTAAATAGCAGAGCACATTATTTCAATGTTTAAAATCACGGGGGCTTCACTTTTTAACCAATATCCTATCACGTTAGTTCATATTGTGGGTTTTAAAATTATCAAAAATTGAACCAATATATTGCATGTATTAGGGGGGATGATGGGTTTAAAGTGGGGGTGGGTAGGGTTGTTTATAAGGATTGAGGTATAAAATGGGCTGGGGATGAGGTTTTAAGTATTGGGAGGGGGTTTCGACAAAAAGAGTTTGGGTCAATATCTATGGAAATTAAGGGTATTCTTTAATATCCCATGATTGCACGTGCTATGTGACAGGTTCACTAAGTGAAGTCCCCGTGTTTAAAATATTATGAAGGAAAAATAGTGTTCTAAATTATTTGTGTTTCCTGTTTTTACTTAGTATAACTAAATAAAAATGCAGAAAAGAAACAGTAAACTACATTAGAGTTACAGTAATAGTATACAGTTAAGTATATAAACAAGCTATTAACCACATAGTTATCTTTCAAAACTAACCACTAAATCTTAAACTATTACTTAGTATAAACTAGATTAGGGTTATGTTAAAAACCCTTAATTTATAAAGAGTAAACAGAGTTACAGAGTTTACTTTCCATCCTTTAGAGAACTCTGAATAAATTCTATGTACAGAATAGTAAATAAAAACAAATGTAAATATAAACAATAAAAAATATAAAAACTAAGAATTTACATTCATAGAAACTACTTTATATTTACCAGACAGGCTTATAACATGTGAAGGAAGAACCTCGGGGTCGAAACCCTAACTACAAATTTATCTATTTATAAATTAAATAATTTAAGTTTTAATCCATTTACATTAATAAATATGTAAACAAATTACAGCGTGTACTTTAGACTGTTTACAGTCTTTTCTTAAGACAAATATCTTTATAAATAAGTAAATAAAAATATAGATAACAGGTTAATGAACAACCATACACCTGTAATAGTCAAACTGAAGCAATAAGAAATGGTGCCTAAGTAATAATTAATTTAAGAATATATTTTACACAAGGGTTTTCTTTCCATTTCACACTAACTCTTATATTCTGGACAAGTAAGTATAAAACTATAAATTTTACATTACGACTAATCTACAGTCCTCACATTAACAATAATTACTTACAAAAGATAACTTAAACAGTAATTTTCTTCACTGACAGTTGAAGAAAGAAGAAAAAACCCTAATTACACAGAATCATAATTTACAAGATTACAAAACTATTGCAAAAACGAGACAGAGCTCGAAGTTAAAATCCTTCTTAAAAACCAAATTTATTACATTGTCAGGCCGTAAGGCTTTAAACTTAACCAAAATACATCCCATAGCTCAAGGCCGGTATTACCCAGCATCGTAGCAAGGGTTTGTAAATAAAAACTAGAAAACAACTTATTAAAACCTCCTATCTAACAAAGAAACCGAACAGGCTTCCAAGCACTGAGTTCTCCTTCAACAACCCTCAATACAAGAAGGGAAAAACCCATTTTCAATTCAAGGCTTACCAGTTAGGGCCACGAGCCACTAAAGTCGGTCATCAGTTTCCTTCCACCGAAGCTTGAAACTGTCACGGGTTCCTATACAAGCATATTACCGAGCATTAGTTCGAGGCTCAATTTAAAAGCATAAAAACCCTAACTGTGTTATTAATTTGACAGAGAGTCTCCATAACAAAAACTGAGTTATTTACCTATAAATAGAAGAGCTGTCGAGCAAAAAGAGGCTGTCACCAGCTTCGCAATGTACACACAGGAGTTTCCAAACCCAACGTCGACCGTGGAGTAAAAACAGTGACAAGGAAGCTTAAGCCTTGCAAAGTCGTGACAGGCCACGAGAAGAACAAGACTGAGCTATGGACAGGCCGAGAGCCAAACACAAAAACAAGTAAACACTCGCGTTGTAAGGTTCACAACCACGAAGGTTTGCAATCAAAGACTGAGTTTTGGAAACTACAACAACATCAAACAAAAGCTTTGGAGCAAGCAAGGAGAGGGACATCCTCTCATGGCGGTTATGGAAACCACACAGAGCAGCCCGCGGGCCAGCAAAAACTTCGGAGGAAAATGACAAAGCTGGTAGGGTTTCCAAGTCTTTTAAATCGCCAATGCATGGACAGGAGGTGACCACGTGCCCTCCAATTCTTTTAACCATGCAAGGGTCGAGTCCATAGTCCATCTGTGGTTTTAATCATCAAATTATTAATACAATAATATAAACAAACTATGCACAAGACTATGGAGTGCGTATATATATTATTCACCAATGATAACACATAAACTATATCATTGTGTATGATAGTTTCGAGGATTGTATTTTTGATTAACAATGATTTCTTAACGTCGACCCTGGTGAAAGGTTGTAACAACTTTGTCATTTGAACAATCCCAATGTCGACCATGCATTAGAACCTTTCCAATTAACAATTGATATGTATACTTGCAAAACGACGATAAAATATTCACATATTATTTTGAAGTTCAAACTTTATTATTTGTAACTGATGGCTTAGAGTGGTTATAATATATGGAGTTTGACTATAAGAGTAAAAGTATATAAACCATGACAATCACAAGGCTCGACCTTGGTATAAGCTTTCACAAATAATAGTTTGTATACTCAACTTGACAATAATAATAATAATAGACCCTATCATTTTTTTTGGCAAAGATAGTTTGTGATTGTTATGTTTGCTTGTTCTTAGCATAGTATAAGAATCTTGGTCATATTAGTTTCACTTAAGGTAGACTTTAGATTAGAAGTTCTAGGTAGAAAAATCTACCATAACAGTTATTATAAACAACAACTTGTTATAAGTGAGGCAACATGATAATAGTAAATTTACAATGGAATAAACCATGCTCAAGGTCTATAATTATTGGAATAACACTGATAATATATTTACCTATGACTTAGACTAATGAAAGTGATGGTAGATAATATTCCATCATGAAATGATGCATTTAATTACAATGACCAAACTTATAACGTCAAAGAGATTTCCAGGTAGTAAGATTCCTACAGGAAGCAAGTAACGATCAGATTGGTACATTATAAATAATATGGTAATGTATGTTGTTACAATAATACATGCAGCAAGGCGATAATGTAAGTACTGAAGTTTATTACTTGATGATGAGCATATTTACATACAAGCAACAGGTTGATAATTTCCATAACTAGTAAGTTAGAGATAAAATCTAAACATGTGCTCTATTGGAAATCTTTACTATCAAGATTGATAGAAGTATTTCCGTGAATAAAAGGCAGTACAGATAAATATAACATTAGCATTATAAGCATATTAGAATAGGAATAAATGTAAGACAAAGAACATGAGCTCTAAGCTTACTGTAAATATCTTTTGCTTCGCTAAGTGGAATAAAGATAACGATCCTTATATCTGAACTTAAATACTGTCTAAGAAAAACAAAGTCTAAAGAAAACAAATACACTTAAATACGTTACCTCATCAGAACTTGTTAAGAATAATCACTTTATTGACTAGCATATTAACATGCAACAGAATTACTTCTTGCTACCTTATGAAATAACTTCTACTGGATCGATCGTTACCTGTTGAACCTGTAAGAATCAGTAGTCCTTCTGCGTTAGCATAAATGCTAAGTAAGCCCTAGTTTTCAAAGATAGATTTTACCTACTTGCCAAAAGTAAACTTGTTAGTAAAACGGAAAGAAAGTTGAATGCAGGTCAATCTTATATACATTTCGAAAATGAAAGCTGTGTTAGCTATCGTGATACAAAACTGATTAATACTAAATGTTAGACTATTTCATTTTCCGCTAACCGCTAGTAGTTAGTAAACTGCGTATTCAGACATTTTATGTTGTCTTAAAAATTTTAAATTTTTATGAAATTTTGGGGTTTTGACAGTAATCATGTGGCGTTGAGTACATCTGAGACAAAGTATGTTGTCACTTGCTCAGCTAGTTGCGAGGCAATGTGGTTGCGAAAGCTACTGTTTGGCTTGTTTGATCTCGAGTTGGATGTGACATGTATCTTCTACGACAATCAATGTTACATGAAGCTGTAAAAAAACCCTATGTTCCATGACAAGTCAAAGCATATCTATATCAAGTTCCACTATATCAGGGATATGGTGTAGAGAGGAGCAGTGAAGCTCCCGTACGTGGCAACGTACAAGAAGATATCCGATGTGTTTACCAAGCCTCTAGCCAGAGTGAAGTTCGAGTACTTGAGAGAAAGACTTGGTGTGATCCAAATCAAGACCCCTCGAAAGAGGGAGTGATGTGTTCTAACATAGCTAGAGAGATAGGTTGAGTGTAACATCCTGGCGAAGATCGTAGGTTGCTCAGACGTAATTATTCATGTAGGTTGTCCTTGGATGTAATAAGTCCTGGCGAAGCTCGCAGGTTATCCTTGGATGTAATCAGTCCTGATATGACTCTATGCTAGAAATAACAGATGCATAATATCTCACATGGGAAATGAGACAAGTTGTTCAAGCGAGAAAAATCCTGGTGAAGCAGGATGTTCGGACGTAACCAGTCCTGTAGGTTGTCCTCGGATGTAATCAGTCCTGGCGAAGCTTGCAGGTTATCCTTGGACGTAATCAGTCTTGAGACAGGTTATTCCAGTGTAAATATGAGCCTTGGCATGGTATGCAGGTTACTCGAATGTAATAAGTCATGTGGGCTGTCTGTGTGTAAAAAGGATCCAAGGTGTGGTACGCAGGTTACTCGAATGTAATATGCCTCGAAGATTGTCTGAATAGAAAATATCTTGGACGTAGGTTATTCATATGTAGTAAGTCCTTCAGGTTGACCTAGAACGTAAAAGTTCTGATGTAGCAGGTTGATTGGTCATAATCAGTCCTTACATATACATCTATATATGTGTGTGTTCCCATGTTGAGATGATTAGGTCATGAAGCACTTGAGGTGCACCTAGGAGGTTCTCTTTTACTAGTAGAAAATTGGTTGTCGGTGGAGTCTCTGTGTGCTTTGATTTGTTTTGTGTAGGACAAAAGAGATTATTTGGATATGACGAGATAAAGGTAGAAGACACGGGTTATTTTCGTGGCAATGTAAAGAAGGTCCTGGACAATTCCTACGAGATGGCTTGCTCAAGATGTGATGAAGATGTGGATGAGGACTAGGCCTACACCTAGCTTGAAAGATGGTTGGATCTATAGAAACTTCTGATAACAGATAGTGCCATTTGATGATCAATAATAAGATGATGATGGCAGCAACTATGTTTATGGCTCTATGACTTCGTGATGATGACTCTGTGATGAAGACTTTACCATATGTGTTGATGACTGTGGAATAGAGAGAATACCTTCTTAGTTAAGAGGGATTGTTGATGTATTTGTAACTTATAAAGATATTTTGATGTATATTATCATTGCATGTTGTTGTACCCCCATTGGAGATGTGTTTTGCCTCCTTGCGAGATGTCTTTAGTGTGTCTAGACCTTGAGGTACAACCTCCGTTGTAAGTCCGAGAAATAATCCCCAGTGTGACATCATGTAATGTGTATTTGGAGTCTCTCTAGGAGAAGTCGGCCCTACTTGTGAGACAAGTCGTCCCCAGTCATGTATTTGGTCAGTCACATGAAATATATAAATAGGGAGGCGCTCTCCCTCATTTGTACACACCTCACACTCTCAAGTTCGCATGAGAGAGAGAGAAAGAGAAGGAAGGAGAAATAGACAGTTATCGAATACTTCTTATTACTGGGTATGATAATCTTATGACACAGTTTTTGTGACTATACTATTCTTAGGAAGTTTGCGGGGTTTTCTCCTTTATGGTTTCCTCGGTGAAAATATTTGTGTCTTGTGTATCTGTTATTTCTTATGCATCTTGTTGTACTTGCTATTTTTTCAAACAAAGATCCTAATTAAGATAATAAGATATAAGAAGAAATAACATTCTTCCTTCTCTAAACTACCTAAACCCAAGAATTGAGGGTTTCATGTTGCATCCTTACCTCTTCTTTGGATATAACCCATTGTGAACAAATTTCCTCTTATTTGTGCTTAAGATCCAGGATTTTTGCATGAAGAGAATCACTTGAGGGACATAATTTTTCTTGTGTTTTTGAGTCATTACCTTGTTTTAGAATTGAATTCTTGGATTCCATTTCCGAAAGTTTGTTGATAAGTGTATAGATTTCTTCTTGCAACTTGAAATTCAACAATTCCACCAATTCAACACACTTAATCAACTCAAGAATTCTACTATAGGAAATTGACCTCATAATCTTGTTTTGGTCTCAAACATTGTCTCCATCACCTATTGAATAAGGATTATGGATTTCTAAAGTCATAGTCACCTTAGTACTTTCATGTTTGTAGTTATCACAATTATGCAGATACAGGTTTGTCATCACTAAGGTTGAGTAGACCCACGTTTGTGCGCTTGAGGTGGGGTTTACAAGTCATGGGTTAGAGGAGTGGTCTATAGTTAAATATATCAATGGAATGATGATCCATGGTGGTGTGACATAGATGGGTGAGAAGGGGAGAGCCTCGATGGATAAGGAAGAGTAAGGGATAGAGCACAAGGATGAGGTTGTGCAAGCGGATATAGGAGACTGGAGAGGAGATAGTGAGGAGGGTATGAATATGGGAGAAGAGCCTAGGGAGGATGGGGACAACGAGGAGCAGGATCCGTGCATAAATGCAAACATGTAGGTAGATGACACAAAGGTAAGGGGGAATGGCATAAGTGTAACCATGGGTATGGGGACACATAACCTACACGAGCAAAAAGGCCATGCAATGAGTTAAGCATGAGCTCACACAAATGGGCAAAGTTAACGAGGAGAAATTAATATCCATAAATGGTTCCCATAATATAGCCCTCGATCTAACTGTAATTAGTCTTTGGACTATGAGATTGTGGCTTTGAGATGTAGAAACTTCTTTGCACATGGGCGTCTTGCAAAGTTCTCTCCCATATAGAGCTTCTTTAAAAGAGAGGGACTCAAAACTTGGCCAAGAAGAGGAAAATCAGAGTAGGTTGGATATATAACCTAACCAAATGAAAAAAAATTGATCGATAAACTACCAAATAAATCATATCAAAAAGTATCATGGAAGATTGCATAATGCAACTCTAAACAAACTATTCACCAAAATTTAATTAAAGAAAAATATAATACACAATGATTAAATATACAAATAGATAATTGAAAGCCTTAAAAATTACGGTACAAATTGTTTCTCAAGATGAAAGGAATATGAAGAAAACAATAAATAAGACAAAGATCATCATCTCAACACCATAGAATGAAATAATTAACTTGTAGAAAAAAGAAGAAATTGAAAGATCATTGAAAATGAAAATGTAGAAGTTTGGGGTTCTTCACTCTTTCAAAAAAAAGTGCCCCTTAAATCAAGGGAAGAAGAACACACACACACACACACATGTATATATATTCACAAGTGTTAGCCCAAGCGGTCATGCACTGAACATGAGATCTCTTCCCCCAAAGTTGGAGAGGGCATAGGTTTGACTCTCTTACTCCCCTTGGTATTACGCCCCGCAATTTGGGCCAACGGTTTACCTCGGTTACCATCCATGAATCATGGAAAAGTACTCAAAGGGTTTCTCGCAAGGTTCCTAATCATGGGAAACATTGATGACATTGTTCATAATCTTATTTGTCCTCATTAATAAGATTGTTAGAAGGTTAACGATCTTGAATATCAAAACTTGGTTAGCGGAACTCCTTTACGAAGTGGTTACTAATATTACTAATCTAGTTGCATGCCTAATCCATATACAATGGATTTTTCTATCATTGTAATGGTAAATTATTCAGGTTGATTTGTACTTTCTAGGGTGCACTCAAATTTTGAAACTCAAGGTTTAAGTGTCAAAATGAAAGAGAATTTATGTTGGCATGTGATTATTATCCCTCTCATCCATGTAGCAAACTTAGAGTGCACAACAAATGATACATGGTAGGGAAGCAAAATTGGGGAAGAAAGGAACTCCCATGTGCAATTTATTTATTAGTCGAAGAAAAAGAAGGAACTTAATCAAGTGGGTATTAGTATTCTCCAGAAATAAGTATAGTGATGCATAGATCTATCATATTTATATGTGATATCATTTTCATCTCTATTTATTTTACCCTAACAAGCCTCAAATAAAAGTGATCCATAAACCTTTGTGACTAGATGAGTTCGTATAACATATTTATAATTTAAAGGAAGTATATTTTTTTTCATGTGGCTCACGACATCAGATAACAGTGCTCACTGCATCCACGGAACCCCCCCCCCTAAAATCCAAAGAAAATGGGGAAGCCAATCCTTTCTATGGGGTAAACCATTGGATTTGATTATAGACCTAACTCGACGAGGGCATCGAGTGAGGCCATATTACAATCTATGCATATCCACTTAGGTATTTAACCCCAAGACCTTCTTCTTACAAGAAGCAACTCTCAACCACTCAATATAACCAACCAAACTAAGAAGGAAACCTATATTATTTATATTTTCTTCATAAATATACTCTTGATTATTTATTTCATTGATTTTTTTGCATTTCAATTATTTTCTATTGTACCAAATACCTTCCTTACATTACCACCATTGTGTTAGTTTTTTTAATTTTTTCTATAAATTCGGTGGACTTTGTCTCATTCACCTACTTATTTTACTACATACCTTTACCACCATAGTGTTAGTTTTTTTTTTAAATCGTGAATGGGGTGAACTTTGCCTAATTAACCTACTTATTTACTACATACCTATGAGGAATTTTTTGGCACTATTCTAAAGTTTTCTCAGTGTAACTTTACTAAACTTTAATATAGGTTGGTGATATTGTCCGTTCTTTATTTTTTAAATATAACACCTCTTAGTTTTTTATCGGAATCGAGGACCTATTTCCCCTAAACCCATTACTATAATCTATTTGTATCTATCGAGATCGTGTCAGAGTTATGGAATTGCACTCTTAAGCATGTCACTCTGAGGATTCCATAGTTTTGTTGGGAATTAAACTTGGGCTAGCGAAGCTCCCACATGTTTACTAATGGACAATAACTTCAATGAACTTATTATTTTAGTTGCCACATAACACTATTATTAGCATAGTATTTGTAGATCATGGGCATTTTACCATGAATATATAGTTCCTAATAAGCATTGGTGAATCCTTGTGATGCATCGTTCAGTGTGTTGATATCCTACAAGATTGACCTTCCACATATTTTACAGTTGTTTATTTAATGTGGTTTTCCATTGCCTTGTGCACCTATTTGCAACTTATGCACCTCCAATTTAGGCATCTATTGTGCATAAAAAATACTAACCATGGTTTTTTCCTCGAGGGCTCTATGTACATACAATCAAAGCTTTTGTTTCCCATCTTTTGAGCAATGTTGTGTGTAATTCCCTTGAGGTCAAAAGGGAATATGGGATGCAGGATTGGCAATATCTTTAGAAAATTGTCATACCTTACAATGGCCAATTTTGTTGCCATAGTTTGAGGTGATTGTCATATACAAAAGCTATTCATAATGGAGGAAGGGGCCATATTTCCACTAGAACACCACCATGCAAGAGAAAATGGATAAGCATGATGTCTTACATTCTTCGTAGCTTACTTCAAGTCGACCCAAATACTTGTTAAGAAAGTAATTTATTCATATTGTTTCCACCAATGTATGATTGGAGTTGCATTTCAATGCATCCTTTGGCATGCAATCCGTCAAGGGATTCCTTCTCAACAAAGCTTTCCTCTCCAATTCCCTCCTCATCTAAGCTTATAATTAAGTTGATAAATGCATCATATTTTATTTTTATTTGTTTCAAGTTTTCTAGGACTGGATTGGATTCTTTATTTTAATATTAGAGTCATCCATTTCCTTAATATGCCATTATAAGGAAACTTCGCCAACTCCCTTATCCATCACATAGTTTGGGGTTTGAGCTCAACAATAATATCCACTTGTTTCTTGGTATTCTTTGAGTGATAAAGTTAGTAATCTCTGTGAATGGCTGCAATCTCCACTTTCTGGAGTTTAGGATTTGGGGTTTACCATCTTTTTTCACTCTATGTTTCACCCTTAGTGAACTGTCCCATATCTCACAACCTTTTCTTCCCCTATTCATTTGTAGAACCTTGAATGTTAGATGGGATGGAATGTATTCCATCCTTCCTCTACCCCCAACTTCCTACAAGAAAACAAGACAACTTTATGTCCTCTCTCTTCTTTGCTTAGTCAGAATATGTTGTCTCTTCCAACTCACTTCCAAGATGGAGAAGGTGGGGACTTGCTTCCCTTGATGGGATTGGTCCACATTGAACTTCCAAAGGCTTCCTTCCATGATGTAAAAAGATGGGCGAATGCAAATCTCCTTGCTCAACAATGATGAACAAACCAACTACTCTTTCACATGAGGGTTCCTTAAGCATGATAATGGTATTGCCACCATCTATCTGTGGTATGATTGTTGTTGGTGATTGCCTCTTTATTACCCCATATAGGAAAGAGATTAGAAAGTGTCACCATTACTTGAAAAATTAATTTATGGACATGTTGTAGGACAATGGTCCACACAAGAAAATATATAGAAAGAGAAGATGGTAAAAGAAATGTATAAGTTGCCTAGTGTGATAGCTTGAGTGGTTGAGTGCTTTCAACTCCATGCAATAGGTCTTGAGGTCGATTCCCATAGTTGGTTGTCTTTGTTGTGTGCCTCACTCTATATCCTCATTCGATTGGGCATTGTAATCAACATCAATGAGTTTGCACAGGATAGCATCTGTGAATGTGAGATTGTGCCTGAGAGTTTCCATGTGAGTTGTTCCTTGGGAAAAAAAGACATGTTCCAGTGGTGGGAGAATTTTTATGGAAACATTTGCACGTTATAATTGAGAATGTATGCACGTTGATTAACGTGAGAAAAAATAGTGAGATATGGTGAAAGACATTTATAAGTGGTGGGAGTCTTTTCATGGTGTTGAAAGAAATGTAACTTCAGAAGATATTTTATTGTACTTTTATTGTATTTTATTATTCCTCCTTTCAAAGATGTTATTCCTCCATTAAGAGATGGCATTGATGTACTTGGTCATGTAAAAGTATTGAGGTAAAACCTCTATTGTAAGTCGGGTCAATAGCACCCACAAAAGTATTTTATATTTGTTGTTTTGAGTCTCCCAAGGCAAGTCGACCATGGTTGGAAGGACAAGTCGAACTTGTTGGGTTATTAGACTACTCACTTGATGAGTATAAATAGATGAGGCACCTCCCTCTGGACACACTCAACACTCAAGCAAGTTCGCTAGAGAGAGAAGGAACGGCCCATCTAAGAGAGAGAAAGCAGTTAGTCTTATTCTTGGGGTCTTACAATGTACTTGGTTGGAGTCTAAATCAAGGAGGTTTTGCTAGGTTTTCTCCCCCACGAGGGTTTCCTAGGATAAATCTTTGTGTTCACTTTGTGCTACCATACTTGTCATTCTTTCAGTGATCCTTTTTTTTTGGCATAAAACTTCTAAAATTCTAACATGGTATCAAAGCCAACCTGAAAGAAGTCATTGTGCAACAACTTATCCAATAGTACAACAAGCTAGGGCTCGCTATTTCAAACAACTCTCTCCACATATCAGTTGAAAAAGAAGGGGAAACTAGCTCACCCTAGGAGAGGGCATATTTCCATCGAAACAGTTTTCAATCCTGTGGATTTTCAATTTTTTACCTACCATTGCTTCAATTTTTGACCTACCACTATTGTCGAGAGAAACTAGGGCATCATATTTTTCAAAGTTCTGTCCACATATTCGAGAAAAGGAGAACACCAGTCAGCTCGCATTGAGGAGGACACCAGTCAGCTCACATTGAGGAGGCGCATATTTTCCTCCAATTAGAATTGTAAGTGACCATAGTTGAAAAATTAGGATTTCCCTATCAAACCCTGTGTTTCCTAAAGCAGGTTTCAAAAACAATCTTCTTATTGGCAAGTTCTATCTCCTATATTTCCATTTTGGGTTCTCATTCATTAAAAATGATAAATAGTACCAAGCTTGATGAAAATCTTTAAGGAGCGGAGAATTTTTTAGCATGGAAGTATAGAGTCATGCTCATCCTTGAAGAACATGACCTAGAAGGCTACATCAAAGATGAAGTCCAAGAACCAGAAGGAGATGAAGCAAAAGCAAAGCACATGAAGGATATGGTCAAGGCTAAGAGGATCATAGTTGATTCCATCAAGGATCATTTGATCCCTCAAGTATCTTCAAAGAAGATTCCAAAGGAAATTTTCGATGCACTGACCAGTTTATTTGAAGGAAATAACATCAACAGAATAATGACCTTGAGAAATAAACTCAAGGGTGTAAAGATACAAAAGGAAGAGACTATGCAGTCATACCTATCAAGAGTATCTTATATCAAAGAACAATTGGAAGCTATTGGTTACGTGGTGGAAGAAGTAGAAATTATGATGACCACCTTGAATGGTCTTCCAAGGGAATGGGAATCCTTCATTAAAGGAATATGTGCTAGAAGAAAGTTGACCAAGTTCAGTAGATTATGGGAAGAATGTGTTTAGGAAGAAGGAAGGATATCAAACAAAGAAGAAAAGCTAAATGAAGATCAAGATCAAGATTTGATAGCCCATACAAAGAAAGGAAAGAACAAGAGAAAGGATCGTGATCTTTCTCCCAAAAGGACTCAAATATTTCAAAGGAACACAAGGCCCAAAAGAGACTTCTCATCCTTTGAATGTTTCACATGTCACAAGATAGGACACATTGCAAGAAATTGTCCCCTTAAACAAGAACAATTCAAGAAGAGAAACAAGAAGTTTCATGCCCATGCAATCGAAGATGATGACCTAGTTGAAGAGAAGACCAATGAAGATGAAGACACGAGTGAAGAACATGTCTTGATCTTAGCTCTCACATGGAAGTGACACTTGGCTCATAAAAAGTGGTTCCTCCAAACACATGATAGGTTACAAAGACTCCCTCTCGTGCCTTATCCAAAAAGACTCTCCACACAAGGTGCAACTTGGAGATGATTATCCATGTCCCATTAAAAGAATGGGAGAATCCTCTTACAAGTTTAATTCCGAAAAATCCATGAAGTTGAAAGAAGTTCTATATGTCCCGGGTTTGAAAAAGAATCTACTTTCTATCTCAACCTTAGATAAGAAAGGTCTCAGAGTTGCTTTTGTAGATGGTGAAGCCCTCATGTGGACGAAAGGAAAGACAATAGATGATGCAGTCGTAATTGAAGTTGAAGAAGGAGGACTCTACAAGTTAAAGGGACACTCATATTCAACCCTAACAACTAGTACCATAAATCGATGTGAATTGTGGCAAAGAATACTTGCTCACATGAATTACAAAGATTTGCCAATTATGAGCAAGGTAGTAACAATTTTACCAGAGATCCAAATCGATTATGAAGGAGTTTGCAAAGGATGTGCACAAGGAAAGAATACCAAGAACCCATTTCCTAGCAGCAACAATAAAGCAAAATGGATCTTGGACATTGTTCACTCAGATGTATGTGGTTCGATGTCAACCACTTCTCTAAGTGTGTATGTTTACTATGTTTCCTTTATTGATGACTATTCCCGCAAGACTTGGATTTACTTCTTGAAGAGTAAACACAGAGTAAAGATGAGGTATTTGGAAAGTTCAAAGAAATTAAGGCCCCTGTAGAGAATCTCTCTGAAAAGAAGATCAAGACCTTGATATCAGACAATGGAGAAGAATTCACTTCAAATTAATTCACATTAGAGGAAATTTGAGGTCTAAAATGGGCTTCCTAAGGAAAATAATAAAATAATATTTTTTAATTTTGGAGGAAGAAAGAAAAAAACTATTTTTTTTGTTCGTATTTTCAACATATCTCCGTGTGTTTTTACTCAAATTTCGAGTGGGGGCACTCGTTGGATGCAGAATTAAATTCTGCATCCAATAAGTACCCACACTACATACTTTTGATGAACATCGTTGCCCCAAAAACAAGAAATACCTGAAAAAACGTGATGATGACATACAACAATAAATACCTGAAAAAACGTGATGATGACATAAAACAAAAAATACCTGAAAAAATGTGATGATGACATCATCACATTTTTTTCCAGGTATTTCTTGTTTTTGGGGCAACAGGGTCCATCAAAAGTATGTAGTGTGGGTACTCATTGGATGCGGAATTTAATTCTACATCCAATGGGTGCTCCCACTTGGAATTTGAGTAAAAACATAGAGATAATGTTGAAAATACGAACAAAAAAAGTAATTTTTATGAGAAATATGTCAAGTCAATCATTATGGTTGACTCATTTTATTAAAATTATATTATTTCTTGGATTCCAACTCATCAAGGAATTATGGTTGGCTCATTTTCTTATATAATGACACGTTTCTTATAAATCCCATTTTAGACCTCAAATTTCCTCTAATGAAGATTTCTGGAAAGAAGCTGGGATTAAGAGGGAGCTCACCACCCCTTATAATCCTCGACGGAACGAAGTGGCAAAAAGAAATAATAGATCCATCATGGAAGCATTAAAATCCATGATCCATGATTAGGATCTACCTATGCACTTATGGGTTGAAGAAGTTGGGACCACGGTTTATGTACAAAACAAAATCTCCCATAGTGATCTTGGGAACAAGACTTCAAAAGAAATGTTTATCGATGAGAAGCCTGAAGTCAACGACTTGAAGATATTTGGTTGTCCTATGTACATACATGTTCCCAAGGAGAAAAGATCAAAGTTGGACCCTTCAGGAAAGAAGGGAATATTTGTTGGTTACAATGATCAGTCAAAAGCTTATAGAGTCTACATTCCATGTTATTGTCAGATCAAGATCAACAGAGATGTTGCATTTGATGAGGATGCAACTTTCAACAAATCCATAAAGAACTATGTAAATGAGGACCATGAAGAGGAGCATGAAGCTCCTAGAGATGCAAAGACCAATAGATTACAATCTTGAGATATTGAAGAGCCTATACCAGAAGGCCATGACATGGAAGAGCCTCAAAGACCTATGGAGTCACCTCATGAGACAATCTCATGAAAAAGAAGACCAACTTGGGCTCATGATGTAATTCTAGATGCAGAAAAATATGGTGCTCCAGAAGGAAGCAATAGACCAAGACCATACTCTAACTATTTGACCTTCATGTGTAACCTTGTTAATGAATAGCCTACCTGTTTTGAAGAAGCAACAAAGAAGAAGGAATGGATGGATGCCATGATCGAAGAATACCAGTTTATTGTAAAGAATGATGTTTGGTATGTGGTACCAAGACTGAAAGATAAATCGGTAGTCTCTTCGAAGTGGATCTTCAAGACAAATCATTCAACAAATGGCAATATTGAAAAATACAAGGTAAGGTTCGTAGCTCGAGGGTTCTCCTAGAAGGAAGGAATTGATTATGAAGAGACTTTTGCCTCAGTAGCAAGATACACTTCAATAAGAACTATCATTTCCTTGGCAACCAAGATGAAATGGAAGCTACACTAGATGGACGTAAAGATGATTTTTCAAAACTGTGTAATAGAAGAGGAAGTGTACATTGAACAACCACACGGTTTTGAAACACATGATAGGAAGACACATGTATGCAGATTGAAGAAATCATTGTATGGGTTGAAGCAAGCACCCATAGCATGGTATGTATGGATTGATGGATTTCTGATGAGCTTGGGCTTTACCAAAAGTAAAGCAAATTCCAACCTTTACTATAAGGTTGTAGATGATGAGCTTTTGATATTATTGATGTAGATGATCTATGTTTTACAGGAGATGAGAAGCTCATCAATGATTGTAAGAAGAAGCTTGCAACAAAATTTGAGATGAAATACCTTGGTATGATGCATTATTTTCTAGGTCTTGAGGTATGGCCCAGGGTTAGAAATCCATGACGAGAGGGAAACAACCACATTAGTAGCATATGGATAGAGTAAGCTTGAGGCCTGGAAACCCACATGAGTGAGCTTGAAGGTCCTAAATCGGGCATTTGGCATGAAGAATTCAAGTTGGCCCTACATTGAGGAGGAACAACCGAAGGGGAAGCGACCTTTTGTCACACTCTTCTATACCTCCTTAGTCATATATATAAGATAAATGTTGGATCTCACCACAATACAACAACCAAGCACGTATCTTCTATATAAGAGGAGTGCACTTCTCCAAGGAGGTGCAAGAAAAGGACTTGGCTGGAAGACTAGTGATGCACATTTCTCTCTAGAGCATGGTTTACTGAGAGAGTTGGGTAAGGGAAGGTTTGGTATGATGGAGTGAACCTTGTTGATGGTCTAGGGAGAAATCTTGTGATAGGTGTTGCAAGAGGTGGACCTATGCATTGTGACAAGGGGGACAATTTTAATTGTTCTTTAATTGTAGTCATTGAGGGCACATTTTGGGAGAGTTGTCGAATTGTGGCATACCTCCTCTTGTTGTAACAAAGATTCTCTTATATGATGATTTTTGGGCACCTCCATTATTTACTTGCACTTGCTCATGGGTTTACATATATAATGGTTGAATTAAGGACACACACATCTAAGGAATATAAGTGAGAGGTGTCATTTGAGAAACTTGGTTTGGGATGGTCTTGCCACCAAGAGTGGAGTCTATACAGTGCTACACAACTTAGAAGAGAAGACAAGCTTTGATCTCAAGTTGGACTTCTAAAACCGTGACACTAGTGCTCTTCAATATTGAAATGGTTTCTCCACGTGTATGAAGTGGTTACTGACATTGATGAATTAGTTGCACTTAATCCATATATAAAGTAGTCTTATACTATTGCAATGGGCATTAATACACATGGTCTTTAATTTTTTTTTAACTTATATCTAATTCTATAATAAATTATTTTGTTAATCCATAATACTAAAAAAAACACAAAACAACATTAATACATGGTGTTGAAGCTTCTGGAGATTCATTGCAT